>JAYMFT010040768.1:0-15615 GCA_038088735.1 Panulirus argus | reverse complement strand
GTTGATATGTATATATATGTACTGTGCATATGTGTGCATGTATGTATATATGTGTGTATGTGGGGGGATGGGTCTTTTTTCGTCTGTTTCCTGGCACTACCTCGCTGAAGCGGGAAACCAATCAAGTATAATAAATATAAATAATATATATATATATATATATATATAGAGGGCTAACATAATATAAACACCTGATTAACCTTAGCATGGAGGGTGAAATCATAGTGGCTGCTATGAGCTACATCACCATGGTTGGTCTTGCCTCATCAGAATTTCACTCAATACATTAATATATATGCAGTTTTAGAGTCAAGTTCTGGTTTCCATATTCCTGTTTTCTGAACTATTTTTCTTTACATGTGGAACTCATATTATAACAGATGTTTCCAATGTGACCTGCTAAAACTGATTTATGGGTCTTGAGAGTTCAAAATAGAACATCAAATCACAACCAATTCATGAATCCTAACATTCTTCACAGTGAAACACTATCTCATGATGAAAAGAGCTGTAAGCATCTGAATCATCTTTACCCTTGACATGGTATCATAAGTACATTCCCACAACATTTCCTTTATTTTGTTGTTTTTTAAGCTATACCCCCTATCTGCAATTTATTGTGATGAAATGATGTACTTTAGCAGTTTGGTAAATTATTCCTCACCAGTAGTAATACCTCCTACAAGGCCAATAAGCATTAGCCTAGAATATAAGATTTAAAAATGCTACACTGCCAATAATTGAAAAAAAAAAAATCTGAAAATCAGTGAACACAAGTGAAATTTCTTCAATAAGTAGATTACCATAAAAGTCTACCTGTGTAACGATGGTAAATGTGCTCTATATGATAGTATGTGCGGATATAATACGTATTAATAGCAAATTTGAAGGCACGTATGTAAAGAAAAAGTAAACTGGATAGACAGAGCACTGAAAATATCAAGTAGGTCTTGCACGGGGCCCCACACATGTAATACTCCCTACCGTAAATTACATATAGGTAAGTACATGAGCCTTGCTACAACCAAATTTTATGCAGTATTTCCTAGTTTACCGACGCCTCCTTCCTTGAGGATTTAATTTTATGAAATTTTCAGGAATGCAATGTTATAGTGTGTAGAGGTTATTTAGGGTGTGAGATTTTAGGTGTAAGACCTAAAAATGGAATAATTTTAACATTTCGGTACGTGGGCAGGGCTTTCATGTAGATGGATACTGAGGGATAAAAAAGGGAAAACGACGTCAAATCATTGATAACAGGATAAATTTGTGTTAAAGAAACAAATAGTGCTCGGGCTATATTGGCAAAATAATCGTCCTTCGAAAGGATGACCAAAATCATTTACCTGGCGCTTGTTCAGACTCTATAATGTTTTACTTAGTTCATACGTCGATATAGAAAGCGTATGACGCTGTAATAAAATAAGCAAACTTGCCTGTAGAGTGTAGAAATGCCTATTTTCCTTTATCATTTATGCATTCCAGTGAATGCCGCCATGCCTTGCAACTCCTGAATCCGACTTGTTCCAAGTTCTGAAAAAATGTTGAGCTAGTTCAGATCTCTACATACGCAAAAATTACGCAAGTATCAAGTGTACGCAACGTGATTCTTTGTGGACTCACCTGTATGTCTACATATGTTCTGGACTCAAATTAATGCTCTGGGGATTTCTCCCGCACAGTGTCAGATTCTTAGATCTCCCTCGACATATGAACTCATTGTTTACATTGCCAACAAAACGAAAACAAAAACATAGAGTGAATAAGCAAGTACATTACGTTTTTTCTTGAGCATGCGTAATAAGGTAGAGAACTTACTGACAAATGCAGTTTTTTAAACGGCAAAAGGTCATATTCTATGCTCTCAGACTTTTACAGTATTATTATAAAAACCCCATATTTCATCTCTCATGACTACCATTAAGTTATTTGATATCAAAATAGTTTTAAAAAGGTTAGTACAGTGAATTACCTTAGGCAGAAATAGCAAATAATCCGTAAAAGAAAAAACTAAGATATTAATCCTATAACAGTAAGGTGACTAGTGTAGGTTTTTACCTAATTGATTTTTTTCACGAAACCATTATGTCAAAGTTCGTAATAGAATTGTATTTGGTAAAGAAAGAAAATTTCTTCGAATTAGGTATATTAGTTATATCATCATACAATATTATATGAAAGAACGTGTCCAAGGCTTGATGAGAATTAAATTACTAAGGGTAAAGTTCCAGTTTAAGGGCATCACAGAAACATGATTTAAAATTAAATGTTTAGGAGTGGACTCCTATTATGGTAAAATATAGTTTTGCTTCCCATCTTTATTAACTTTGGATACTGAGTGACACTGGTCTTCAATGCTAGTGTAATATTTAGAGAATTTAAAAACAGTTATATAGCATGAATTTAAGCATAATATTTTGTTAGATGATTAAGAATAGGTTGATTTTTATTGTTACCATCCCACACAGACTTTTTGGTGAGGGTTGGTATGCATCCTAATCTAATGAATCTTACCTAACCTAACCTAACTATGGTGATGAGTGCTCCTAGCCAGGGCTTCTAAAAATACTTCTATCAATTGCATATAACAGAAATTTCATAACTTCTGTTGGGTGTAAACTAAAAGAATACCAAGGTTAAGGTGATGGTAGAGGGGCATATGTATATTGTGATGTATGAGGTTAATTAGTGCAAAAGTTGGTAAATCAGAAGCTATAACATCTTTACCCCAACATCTCCTTCTAACAGGAAAGGTAAAATTTTTTCTTTTCCATGAGCAAGGAAATATCAAGAACAGATGAATGAGCTTAGATGGTAAAATCTTGCATAGCTCCTTCCTCCATGCCTTCTTTTGGAAAGTAATACAGAAAGGAAAGGACTTCCAGTCTTTCTACATTACCTTTTATGATACTTGAGAAATATTTGAGCAGAATTCTTTCTCCCATCTATCTGCTCCTGGGGGTCATGTGATGACACTTAATCATGGATTTTAACAATGTAATTTGAATAGAATGTTGAACTATAACATAAATCTTGACCAGTAGGTACATAAGGTGGGGGTTTTATAGGTTCAGTTGATTTTTTTTTTAATGAATTACATTTACCTACTTTTACATTAATTAACCCAACATTCTGTTATTCAACTATTGCAGAGTGTAACTGTCATCTGAATATTGGCTGTTTCAGCTTAATTTGAACAAGCATCTCTGGCTTTCCTTAAAGAATGGCAAAATGCATGTATAAAACACTTGTAAAGATGATTATTATTATTATTATAATTCACGTATTTGAAATATTGTATAACACCAAGCAATAATGGAGTATAAGTGAGGAGGGTGTTCTAGACAGAGCCCATTTAAAAGTGCTCTGAATACAGGAACATGAAAAAGAAGTCAAAATTTTTTTTTTTTTTTATTTATACATAAAGTGATACAAGAAACCATAAGATTTAAACTGAAACATATGTTTTGCTAAACACTTTTTTGTAATTTTCATTCAAATACATAAATAAGGAGAATATGCCGCTATCCAGGTACCCCCACACCCCATACTGCCCACCTTCCCACATCAATACAAAGGAAGTATACCATTTTCTAGGGGTCAATTTCTGTAATAAATTATGATAAAAAGACATTTTGGATGGGTAAAAAATTTAAATTCTTTATAAGTCCTTAGAAAATGGTTGACCTCATACAAAAACCTGGCTTAGGAGGTGGTTGACGTCATTTGAGAACTAGTTCTTGAACTGGCAGCTTCTGCCTTGAAGTGAAATATATATACATTGATGTTTGTAATGGCATTGCACACTATAAGCCAAACTTTTTCTATATACTAGTCAGTACATGTGGAAATGTCAAGAATGCTTGTACAAGATATTAACCTTCTTTTTACTCAGTAATATTGTTTTTGTGTAACTTTCACAAGATAAAAGATATTGCCTGTGTAAAATCTTTAGTGACCATTTTTGTGTAACACAGAAACATTAACAAATATACCTCACAACTCACTTAAATATATGAAAATACTAATAGAGTACTTCATATGCCTGGCAAGAGTACTTCATATGCCTGGCAACATAAGTTAAAGTGTACACAGAACTTGTGAACAACAATTACCCAAGTTGAGTTGCATATCTGATCAAAATATTGGACTTAAGTTAATTCAAGAACAGATGTATGATTTTTTAATATCTTTAGCCTCCAGGTCGTATGAAAAATTATCCATGCTGCTTCAACTAAGCGTTAAGCACATGAGGCAAGTAACTAACTATCTATGTGTATCAATCTATATCTCTGATGCCTTTTCCCTCCTGGTACTCCCTCAAGGGGTTCCTGGGGCAATTATAAAGAGAAAAGTGAACAGTCTTTTCTCAATATTATTTTGGTTTTTGCTTCATAGAGGTGGCTGCTTGTATGCCCGTGCCACTAGTGAGACCATGTAATACTGAACAAGCTACTGTGTAACAAAATCATTGTGTAGCTGCTGGCAACTCCAGGGTGGGCTGTTGTGATATCTGTTTCTTTCTCCAAACCACAAACTTCTGGAACACTTTACCTTCTCATGTCTTTTCTAACATCTATGATCTGTGTAGTTCTTAAAAGTAGACTTTTTACTTCCTCCAAAATGTTTACAATATTTTTTTTGCTTGCTATTTCTTCCTCCCTTTATCCAGTTTCATATTTCAGTTAGGGTATAGCCTCACTGTGGACTTTTGTAGAAACTGGACCTTCCAACATAGAAAAAATTTATGGAGCTTGAAAATTCTTACAGTTATATATGACAGCTAGAGAGTGAATGTGAGCAAATGAGGCCATTTCTTCCTCTGTTACTGCAGGTGCTGCTTCTCTAACTCAGGAAATGGTGAATATGTATGTGAAAAAAAAAAATGTATTTCTCCCTCCCTCTAACACATTCCATACTTGACATAAGATATAGCCCCACTGTGGACTACTGTTGTAATTGGAACATTCAATTTGAAAAAAAAATATAAAGCTTCTAGTTATATAATCCTCAAAGTTTTCAGACTTGTTGAAAATTCCATGACAGAAAAGGAATCTTGACAGACAAGAGTAAAACATAATAGGATTCATAAAAAATTTAATACAGTAATTACAGTATCACTCAGAACATCAACTAGTGTCACCAATGAATACTGCCACTTTTGAAGTGGTTTATAACAATGATATGTGATTCTCTTAAGAAAAAATTTTATTGGTAACAACCTGACACAGATTTACCATATACTTTTCAACAGTTACACATATCTAATAAATATATGTGTAAGGGGATGGGTGCTAATAATATGTACTGTACTTACAAAGAAGCATTTAATAAATTTTCAGTGAAACTCTGTACAAGTACAAAGGAAAGAATGTTGTTATCACTGGAATGTTCCTTTTAGTACAATGGCAAATATATAATGACATAATAAATGTCTTTTTGGCAGAAAGACTTCCTAGACTGATAGAAGTGTACTTAATTCAATTTGCCCTTCATGTTCCATTAAAAAAATGGTAATTTGGCAACAAATCAAAAATTCTGTGAAAAGGCCTGTTTTCTATATATATTAGAAACACACTAAGGTGTTGAGCACATTGTAACAGCACATTACTTCCTGAAGTTAGGCAAACACTTACACAAGGGCATATATACTGATATTTATTTCATATGTATGACATTCATCTTTATATATGAGACCCATATATTTTAAAATGATTGCAGTAGATATCAAAGGACACAGCAGTTTCATTGTATAATTTACATAAGATATATTTCAGCCAAATAAACACATGTGTACCTTAACACATACACACGCACACACACACTCACTCTCTCATACTATCTTTCTCCTGTCTCTTTACTCTCATCTCTTCACCTTTTTTTCTCTTTTCACCTATTTTCTTGGCTCTCTCCCTTCCTTTCCCTCCCTCTCACTTATTTTCATTCTTTACTCACAAAGTTACAAAATTTCTTGAAACCAGTGTACAACATACTGATTTACCTTGTATTCTTATGCTTAAATTACTTCAAATAACACCTTAATACTGTTTTCTTAGTAATCATAAATGGAATGGAATTGCATGCTGAATGAGATATATTTGTGGAATGTTATGAAAGCTTAAACTGCTAGATGAATCTTATGGCGAGTTTTGGTGAGATGAATGAATCTAAAACCTGTAATGGACATCATTAGAAGTGACGCACAAAACTGGAGACTGACATGAACAAATTAGTTTGGACCATAAAGCTGGCTGAAAAGTGAAGTATGGGGATTCCAGTGTCTGGAAAAAATTAGTCATAGACATATTCATTACATGTGACATGTGGCTCCCACTTTCTTTAAGGAATGTGTTTATGAAGAATTTAATTTTATTTTGAATCTATGAAACTTGAACCCTAATCTACTCTTCAAAATTCAATATTAACTTCAAATTCAGGTGCTTGAAAGTGATAATACACAGCCTCATTATATATCAATAAGTAGTCTCTACCATTCATTAGGATATGAAAAAGGCTGTCATTGAAGGTTTTTAACACTTTTATGGTTATATATGAATATGGTTTCATTCAAAGTTATATTTCTTCAGTTCTTATTTAATGGTTACTTTTAATTTCCTAGTTCAGACATTCCTATTTTACCCTTGTGTATTCTTGGTACATTACTTTTCTTTTTGGAAGAAAACATTTGGAGACAGTTCCTTATTTTTTATGAACAAACTAGTTACAAGAATTTTTCTAATGTGAAACATGAACTTGATTGAAGAATAAAGAATATCTCAGGAAAGTCTTATGTGCCATAGTATGCAGCGTATGTATGCATACATACAATTTATGTACACAGAAAGGGAAGTTCATATTATTTCTTTACAAAACTTGTTTGTATGATATAGCATTCAATTACTGTAGATATATATTTTTGTATCTTTTCTGAGGGTTCTCTTTTCTAGTTTCTTGTGTCTTCAAATTGAATGGTTCCTCCCTGTTTCAGAGAATTGCTCATTATTTAAGACTAATGGTTCCTCCCTGTTTCAGAGAATTGCTCATTATTTAAGACTAACATTTAAAAGCTTAGAGGTAAAAAAAAATGTCACGCTTTCTACTACCCTCGTTCTTTTAAGTCATTAAAATTATGCAGTTGGGAAACCAAAAGTTGTGATGTACAGTTATAATCCCTCAATCATAAGTCAAAGCAACCAAGTGACAGGAGTGAGGCTAATACTAGTAAGAAATCACAACATTACACTTTAACCCTTTAGCTGCAAGGCTTGATAGCAACTGAGACTATGGTATTTGACTTTTGTCAAGGTCATTAAAAAACATGCCTTTTGCTGGAGTGTGCCCAAAGCATGCCTGAATTCTTACCAACAGTACATGTACTATTTCATGAAAATATTGTTAAGGATGTTATAATTATGATTTTGGGATACCCTTGTCCAGTCTTTTGTCTTATTTTGTATACCATTTACTGACAGTTTATTGGTATGATATTATCATATTTCAATCAGAAAAGTAATATTTTTAACCATCCGATATTGTTTACAAGGAATTTAATGTCAACCATCTGATATTGTTTACAGGGAATTTAATGTCATTTGTAGACACTTCTTGGTCTTTTCATAATACAAAAGTAGTAAAGAAGCCAAAATATCAAGTACCATATTAATGGAGAAATGACATCATTAGGGAACTGCCAAACAAAGTGTTAAATTGAATCAATGTTCCTGAACCATTCAGATGCTCATGAATTAGCAGTATACATGGTACAGTATTTGGCTTACCTCCCATGACCATAAGAACAAAACATTGCTATGTCAAAACAAATGTAACAGGCTTTCCAGCTTATTGAGGAAGCAGTCCCTTTTTTCAGAAAAGATGATTCAAGGGGAGATGACAGTTCCCAAGTTGTTAGACTGACGGCTAAAAGCCATTCATCCCTCCACCTCAACCTACTGCTGTAAGATATTTATGACCATAAGTGGTGAGTGCTTTTTTTTTTACTCCAAAAATGTTTGCCATTTTCCACATTGGTGAGGTAGTCCTAGGAATAAAGAAATGGCTTCAGTCCCTTAATTTAAAATAACATTTATATATGTGCATAAGAAACAGGGAAAGGGGTGAAACTAAGAAGGAGGTGGAAGGATAGAGTGAAAAAGGATTTGAAGGCTCAGGGCCTGAACATGCAGGAATTTGCAAAGCATGCAAAGGACAAATCAAATTGGAGTGGTGTAGTTTACAGGGGATGACATGCTGTCAATGGGTTGAACCAGGGCATGTGCAGCAGTCAAGGAAAACCATGGAAAAGTGTGTGGGGCCTGATTGTGGCTAAGGGACTCTGGTTTTGGTGCATTTTGCATGACAGCTAGAGAATGGATGCAAGTAAATGAAGCAATTTCTTTGTCTGCTCCTGGCACTACCTCAGCCATACGAGAAATGGTGATCATGTATGAAAAAAATCTGTGCATATACTATACTGTATGGGATATCACTTAATTTAAACTTGTGTTACAGAAAAACTATGGAAACTATTCCCAAGTTAGGTCCCAATAAGGAAAAATGGATCTTTATAAAGTCATTTCACTTTGAGTCACCCTTTCTGGGAATGCAACAGCGACATTAACTGTAGCACCCCTTCCCTGTATATCTGTTTCACTTTTCCCTCTTTCCTTGGGTACAGATTAATTTTCATTTTATTCCTCCTTCAATTAATTCAAACATCTATATATTATCTTTTACCTTAACTCCCATTTACGAGGGGTGGATCAAGTGCATACATACACATTTGAAGGAAGTAAAAGGAGAACTTAAGATCCCAAGTCCCATACCAATAAGGGCAAAGATACTCCATTCCTTAAGAGTAAATTTGCTACCCTGCTTCTTCACACTTACAAAATGAAAGACAGCTCCCATCATTCATAAAGCTACAATTCCTTCATGTATCTTTATCAGTCTATTGTTTAAGGGTAATAATATTTTCCTTACCAACCAGTTTTAGTGAAACATAAAGACTTTTTTTTGGAGAGGTCTTATAAAGAAGGAAGATGGGCAGAGATTGAGCTCAGTGAAAAAAGTCTTGCTACCTTAAGTAGATAATGTAGTGAGTTTTAAGGCAGATGTAATTCTGATGAAAGAGCTTATAGTAGGGACAAAAGTAATTTACTGTATTCATGTGAATATATGAGATGAGTAAATTTAGGCTTATCACATAATTATGAAACAGATGTCATTCTCTGTAACCTGTTCTTTTAAATTATAATATAAAGAAGACTGATATCTAATAATAGTTAATGTTTTCTCACAAGCTGAAACTTAGAAAAATCAGGCTAATATTTACACCAAGATGATTCGTTAGTTACAAAGAATCAATTATTACTTTACAATTTGGAACAAGCATATAAAGAAGGGCTGCTGTGTACTCTTCTGTGGTCACTATGTTTACAAAATGTTTTTTTAATGAAATTAAACTACTTTGGTATTCTTTAATAAGAACTTGTGTGGTCGGCAACACTGCTTGATTCAGAGTACCAAGCTTAATTGTGCACATATTATCCCTCATGCAGAACTGGTCTCAGTGACAGTCCTAATTACATGTATCCATTTATGTGAAAAATCATTCCCCTATTTATATTCAAAAAGTAAGCTGAGCTTCAACATTTTCTATGTAGAGTATATTTTAATACTTTACAAACTGAAATAAGAAATATGTATTTTAAATAAAGCCTTCACTCATCCTATGTTATGAAAACCAGCATTCTTCATCAAATGGAAAATAGCACAAAGAAATGTCATTTTCATAATAAAAAGGGCCTGATATATTCCATCTAAATTCAGATATGGTTTTCTTAGGCATTCCATCTCAGTGCTTTCAAATGAAAATCCTAGTAATACAGCTTTACATATAAAGCACCTATTACATGACTACATATAATTGATAAAATTTGGCAACTTCAATAATTCTCATTTCATCTTCAAAGGAGTCATAAATGACAAAAATGTTTAACCTCACTGAAACTATCATCATTGTTACAGTTTAAATTAAGCAGAGCATTGTTTACCTGATGTTTTTTATGTAATCAACATTACTTAGTTGTTTTTATTCTAAGAAGCTGAGCTATATACCTTACATGAGGATAAAAGACAAAGTAAGTCAAGTGAAACTTTTGAAATGATAACTATTAAAGGGAAAAGGAGCAAGTTATGATTTACACATGGTAAAACTTTGCATTTATCATAAACCTAAGTCTAAGCCCACTTTTGCTGAATTATTTTAATAAGTAATAAGTTAATATGTATATATAGTTAACCAGCTGATATAAAAGTATAATTTTACAACAAAATATCCTTATTAGAAATCAAATGCCCAATACTCATAAAAACCCATTTATGCATTTGAATGTGTGTTGTAAAATATTCTGAATTAGCATGTAAAGTAAAAATTTAAATGTGGAATAATCCTATTTTGTGTACATATGAATCAAATGACATGAAAATTAATATATTTTAATTAATTACCACTGTCTAAAAATGTAGTTTTTTTTTTTTTTTTTTTTTTTATAGGCGTCTCAGGTAACCTGTTCATCAGCATTGTGTGTGTGAGAAAGTGGGTGATGGTGTGTGGATGCTGATGCCATGGTTGGTGCTGAAGTTGAAGGCCCTTCAACCTGCCCATTTGAGACACTGTTACTGCTTGACCCACAAAGTTGACCTCGTACACTTGATAATGTCTCTATTACCTGAAAACAATGATTTCAGAAAACAATGATTTCAGGTAAAGTGCAAAACAATTATTTGTTGATATGTTGCTTTGTCTTATACTTGCACATATGAAAATACTATGAAATTTTGAAAAGAATGAAAAACTGAATGCTGAGATTGAGAAAGAGTGTTTTGAAGAATAAAAAACATTTCCCCATCAGAGATATTACGCTTCATGGCTATGAGAAAACACATCAGGAAATATAGTTAGAAACTGGCCCCTTCTACCCAGTGGAGGGGTGGACACCATGCATCATTCAAAGGTCTTAAAAATGGCCTTTTACATATCTCCCTGTCAGCTATGCTTACACCCACCCAACTCATATCTTTATTAGGTGGGAGTACCTTGGAAGACAAAAATAAAATGGAAATAGATGATATTCAAGAAAATCAACCTTTCCCTTCCAATTTACTGGTGTATCCCTACCTTGAATCTCCTGGTCAGGGTTGCTTACTGTCCCTATAAAAACACGCATGAAACACAACAGCAAGCAACCCAGTTGATTCCTAGACTGATAAGCAAATCCTATGAAAGCTATTTAGACAAGCTTCAAAACAATCTTGAGAAGACCAACAGTCTTTCCTTTTGCCTTTCTTTGTAAGATGACAGCCTTGAAGCTGTAGAAGCCTCCTAAAAGGGGTGCTGGGGTTGCAAATATTAATAATGAATGTAGATGATTAAAAGTTATAAAGAATAATGCTCTCAGTCAGCAGGTTTTGACTTTTAGAATGTGCCTGCACAAAAATGTTATGGAAACTTCTATTTAACTGTTACAGCCCTATCCCAAACTTTAGAAACAATGATTTGACAAGAGGCGAGGCAGCTATAAGGATGATAGTTTGTGATCTGTTCCACATTCCATTTTCAATTTGCAAAACATAGTTTTCAGTTACTTGGAGAAAGGTTGTTATGAAGATATTAGATGGAGAAAGGTTGTTATGAAGATATTAGACAACTAATCCAAATCAGGTTTCAAATCATAAAGATGAAAGTTAAACTATTGTTTCTGAAAACCCTCTTTGTCATAGTTTCCACTTCACAAAAACACCAAATCTTTATTCTACTTGATCAACAACAAAACAGGAAAACTGTTGTCAAAGAATATAGCTTAAGAATCTAATGGAAAAATTCCTTCAAAAACTTTTTTAATAGTCTCTTTCTTGATGGCTGAGGGATTTTTTTTTTAAGTCCATTATGGTGTGCTTGTCTAAGAAATGGACCAAGTTCAAGAAGAATCTGTTCTTGGCAGTTGGATGACTGCACAGCTTACAGGGACCTACCACATGAGAAACTGTTATGTTTTTGACAAAGAAAGTGATCCTCTGATGGAAATTATTTCATGAGATAAAATAGAATGAAATGCATATCTCTGTCCCTTTTCAGAAGAACTTCTTTTGTGTCTTCTTCATAGACAGCAAAGAGTTGTCTTACCTCCTTCACAGCCTTCTGAAAACTGTATGTTCTGATTCCCACATCTACAACTAAATGTTACAATGAAAATCTTAGCATAAACCAAGCACCATCTGGTTTGACCTTCAAAGGAATTTGTTCACAAGGAACTACTTCAAACTTGCATAAAAATTTTCACTTTCTGTTTCCAAGAACTTAAAAAGATTGCTGTACATATAACCAGTTACAGGAGATAAGACAGTAAGAACTGTATTCAAATTGCACTTGCTTTTTGAAACAGACCCATGACAAAATTTCAGAAAACTCTGAAATTAATCAGTGTTAACACAAGTATGCACTTGATAATCAAGAACAAATCACTAGAGGCCCACAACAATGTTTAACAAAGGCCTGAAATGAAAGATATTGAATCTTAATCACTTTCCAAGCTGAAACATTAAGAAGCTGCAGAGGTCATTTTAGTTACCCTTAAACAACTATCATTCCTATGAGAGACCTCACCATTATCATTTAACTACCTTAGATTCTCAGTTTTTCCATTAATTATTGTCGTGCTTTCACAGTGACCCACAAAAACTAGTATATTGTTGGATGACCTATGCCATTAAGAAGAACACTCATGATATATATCCATTTGTGAAGAAAGTAAAGAAGAATAACATGAGAAATGTGAAGTAATAACTGATTTTAGGAAGACTACATAAGCAGGAGGAAGGCCTGCACAAAAGGCATCCCCACTTACTTACGCTTATAGAAGAATTACATGACAACTACACCTAATTTTCTCTGCATGTAACCTGGTGTGTATTTTCTCTTACTTATACTGCTAAACATGCTAGACTATCATTTTTTTTCCTCACACTGTGATGGAATTTTTAGACCATAAGATTTGAAAGGCCCATGATACTTTTTTTTTTAGAATTTCAAATGCTGCTAAAAATTCAATATGTGTGAGACAACTTTTGAATTCCACAGTCCTAAAAGGGGTTAAGAGGGAAGTTTCCCTCCAAAACTCCTGCAATTCTTCTCTTTTTTCCCATTTTCTTAACATTTTCCTTTTCTATGTTTCATTCAAGGTTTTGCCTCAGTGAGGCAAGATTGGGAACTTCAAAAAAGAAAAAAATGTACCACTGTATGTGTGTGATTGATCAGTTAAGCTGATGAGAGATAAACTCTCCATTATACACATTCTTACAATGTAACAAGAACAGAACATTTCACTACAAAGACTAACCACCCTACTTTTATAAGCATGGTCATTTGAACTTCTTAAGAAGCTTTGTTTGGTAGGTATTAATAAATATTAATAAATTCAATAACTTACTAGTAAGGAGTAACAACATGTAAAGTAAGAAGAAGGGCACTATGGCTTGCCACCAAAATCTGAGATAACCATAACTGGTTGGTACTTCATAGTGTCATTTGGAGAAGGGGTTCATATTTTACCAGTGAATTCTCCAAACTCAGGTTAATGTTAGCTTACTATAAGTACTTCAGAAATAAGACATATCTTACATAAATACTGGCATGTATTTATATATTTTCAATAGATTTAAACTAAAGAGAGCTAATAAGCAATCTGTATATCTAACAGTTTTCTGCTGAGGTACAAATATTTCAAGTTCACCTTATAATTTTTGTAATTTGAAAGACTGATAAGCACTGTGCTAATAATTTTACTGATAGAGAGGAAGAAATGTCAGCAGTATATCTTCTGAACAACTTTCAACAGTACAAACTGTTGAAGTTTTGTATGAGATAACCTTACCTCACTAATGCCATCAAGTGCTGTTCTAAGGGTGAGATCTGGTTGCACTTGGAGCTGTGCTAGTCGTGTCTTAAGTGAAGCAGTGTGGTGTGAAAGATTCATAGCACACCCAAGACACACTGCAGACAAGTCTTCAACACTCAAACCCTGAAAGATTGCCAAAGTAGCAATGGAAAATCAAAGCGCATTTTTGTACTGCATGCATTCAAATAATATGTCATATGTCAGAAGCTGGAACAAACTTACCACCTGGAAAACTTCCTGTGTCAGCAAAAGGTGATGTTCCGATCAGTATACTAGTCTTCCTCACTTATAATGAATTTATAAGTCTCAAATTTGTACAAACGCTATTTACTTTTTTGCTACTCGAAATTCACACCTGCTGAACCTTGGTTCACATATATAAAAAGTTCCCACATTTGAAAAGAGTAAACATTTATTTTATTCTTGTCTGAAACTAATAAAGAGCATTATAAGCTTGTGATATTACTTCAATCCCACCCACTCCAGCCACCTTGCTGCACTTCCTCTTGAGCAAGGTTTTCACCCCCTCTTCTCTTTATATCAATCCACTTTCCATGGTTCTCTCACTCTGCATAACTCTACACCCAAAATATCACACATCTGCCACCCTATCATCAGACATATCTAACAAACCTTTCAAAATACTTACTCCATCTTTTCTCCATCTCACTTCTGCCTGTTACTAGTATATAAAGCAGGTGTACAAAAGATAAGATTTCTAACCTCTGATTCATGTTCTTCAGATGCTTTTCTTTCTGAGACTTCCTCCTCTTCACTCTCATCTGATGATGGAGCAACTGGGTATTGCCCAGATGTTGTCCCTTGTACCATTCTCTGACCTCTGGCAGTTACTGGAGCCGATTTAGTCCTCACAACAGCCAACTCTTTCATAGCTGATGTAGGTGCAGATATCTTTGCACTTTGTCCTTGTGATGCTACAAATGCCACTGTCAAAATGTAATAATTTTCACTATATAGGAAGACAGATTTTACCATCATCCCTCTTCATCATTGTAGTTTAAAGCTTAGGATCAGAGAAGTTGGAGAGAGTAGTAGGTTGCACTGATGATATGAACAGGAGAATAATGCTGGAAGTAAATGCAAACAAAGGAAAAGAATCTAGATTTAAAAGAAATGGGATGTCACTGTGTAATATCAGTTTGAGTAGTAAAGAACTAGAAGATGTCACTGAGTTTAGGTATTTGGGAGTGAAGTTCAGTAAGGATGGTACTGGGCAAGCTTATACAGACAGGTGAGTCTTACAATGGAGAAAAATTGGAGATACCCTAAAAGTTCAAGGGAAAGGAAAGAAATTGTGTGTAAAGCTAGGAAGTTTCCATGAAGGAATGCATGTCCCAACAAAGAACACTTAATATGAAAAAGTAGTATCCTGTCATTGTAAGTAAAAATATCATAAAGAAAGAGACAGATAACAAAAAGGATAGTTCAGATTTGGAGTAGAGAAAGGTAAAAAGGTCTGCAGTGTAAAATATATATATATATATATAAATATATATATCCCAGGGGATAGGGGAGAAAGAATACTTCCCACGTATTCCCTGCGTGTCGTAAGAGGCGACTAGAAGGGGAGGGAGCGGGGGGCTGGAAATCCTCCCCTCCTGTTTTCACTTTTCCAAAAGAAGGAACAGAGAAGGGGGCC
>JAYMFT010040757.1:0-15616 GCA_038088735.1 Panulirus argus | reverse complement strand
GGGGCGGGGGGGGGTGGGGGGGGGGGGGGGGGGGGGGGGGCGGGGGGGGGGAGGAGGAGGAGGAGGAGGGAGGTTTGCCCAAGTTAGGGCTTGGGGAGGGGGGGTCCTTGCCCCCCCCCAGTCACAGCTGCATCTCGTCCCCCCCCCAGCATTCCAAGCCTGAGTGCTCGTGGGGGGCGGGGTGAGGGGGAAGGGGGGGTGCATACCAGCCCGGGCCCCCGAGAATGCTGTAGAATTTTGCACATTATCACTACGGTATGCCCGTCGCCACCTGACACTGGGATATGCCAGTCAACAACTGACACTGGGATATGCCTGTCACAACTGACACTGGGATATGCCAGTCAACAACTGACACTGGGATATGCCTGTCACCACCTGACGCACGAATCAGCACTCGTTCGCCCAAGAGCCGGCGCCCACAGCCAACCCAGGTGTTCATCCTCCCCTCGGGGTTGCCCGATAGATGGGCTCGTGAGCACATAATATTTCCCGGACCATTACACATCCATTTCCCCTGCACCTAGACATGTGACATTTCTGTACTGTTGTCAGATCGAATAAAGCCTGCCATTCTAACCCAGCGCAAAGCTATGTGTCTCTGGACAATCAATACCTTGTATGGTTTGAGTAATCTTAATAAATGTGTCGAACAAGTGAACCGCCTGATTGTAATTACGTCCAGCCTGCGTCACTAGCACGAGGAGATGTTAACCAGCGTTAAATTTAGGTATTAACAATCGGGCGTTCTTCCCAGGTCCTGACCCACGACACAGCTCAAGCCGGTAGGTGAGGTCAGACTCCCGCACCAGGTGTAAACCAACGTTTATATAAATATATGGGGGGGTCCTGGTGCCCAGCTGCTGTACGTAGAGCAGGAAGAGATGTATCGTAACGCTAGCTTCCCCCCCACCCCACCGTTGGTGGCTACTCCCCCCTCACCCCATCTCTCTCTCTCTCTCTCTCTAACTTCTAAATTGTTCCTTTTTTTTTTTAATTGCGTTTTCAGACTCCCAGGCACGCATGCGTGCACATGCACGAGGAAACATGCGCGCGCATTACGCATGACAGATCCGGAACGTGAAGACACATGGGTAAAGCATCAAGACACTGTGACACAGACACACACACACACACACCATGAGAGGCCAAGCGACTCGACCATATCAGCAGATTCTCGTACAATTCCTGTGTATGACACGATAATAAGGACAGCCTCACCTCCGACTGGCAGCGATCAAAATTCACCTACAGAACCTGCATTTGATCACCGATGACTAACTTGCATACGCCGAGATGCAAATAAGTACAGCGCTGTTCTCTGTGTTCCTTTCTTATCTGTCTGTCCATCCGTCTACTACTTTTCCTCCTCCCGTATCCACAAAAATATATTCCATCTTGCTCGGTTCAGACCACAGCATTGCGTCTCTGGCCAGCGTGGTCTACACGAGGGCATCCGACGGAGGAACAGGTAAAAACGAACCATCCACGGGGGAAAAAGGCTTGGGGTGTGTGTAGCAGCAGCTGCTACACAATCGTGTTTGCTACGCTCGGGACGGAGATTGTCTGGTGGGCTTGGGGCTCCAAGGCCGACCGACCAAACGCCGCCTCCCTAGGACTCCTTCGCCAGCGAGGACAGGAGGGACTGCAGCCTGGGTTACATTCAGGCTGCTGGAGACGTTATTTAGGGCTGGCTCGTCTCTAATGAACAATCGATGAGGCTACCCACGTCTCATCCTGGGGTTCAACCCGAGCAGAAGCCCTCCTCCGTTAAACCCCCTTCGCAGTCCTTACTCTTAAAGGAGACGGGGCGGTGATGTGCGACGCGCGATGACCACACCTCACCACACCACTCCACCGGCACCTCCCCGAAAGGTTCCAGTCCACAGTTCCAGGCTCCAGTTATCCCCAGGGGCCTGGACTGGCACAGGGGATAGAGGGGGGGAAAGGGGGCGCTAAGAGCCGGAAGAGAGCAAAACACACACACACACACCTGAATGTCAAGGCAGCACGAGATGAACCCATGTCGTCTCGGGATTGTGTTGGGACAGGCCAGTCCCACCGCCGGCAGCCCCCCTCTCACTCCGGAGCTACCCCCCGAGACACCGTATCCTGCAAGGACGCCGCGAGGGACCCCGGGCCAAGGTCCTCGAGTCCTGCTGGAAGCCGAAGCTCTCGTCTTGTCGTTGCGAACGCGGGAGACGAGACGAAGACCCGCAAACCAAATGCCATCACCCAAAGAGTGTCGGGAGAGGAAGGATGCGGACGATGACCGCGGTCGAACACGTCAGCTGTAAGACGAGGACGCGCCAAACGAAGAGAGGCGCTCCCGACAGTCAGGGGAGACGTGCAGGGGTGGTTTGGGAGGGGGGTGGGGGGCCAGCTGCCACCACACCCTCAGACGACGCCTTGCAACGTACGACTCCCTATCACCCGACCCCTCACAGTAGCCTTCAACGACACGTAGGGGAGTAAGTAGTACATGGGGAGTATTCTTTCTCCCCTAACCCCTATTCTCTCCCCTCTCCCCGGGGATAGATATCTCGCATGCCCTCTTCTGCACCCTCAGCTCCCATCACATGATGGATATGGGGAGGGGGAGGAGGAGGAGGAGGACCAGGCGTGGGGAGACAGACATACGTGAGTTTGGGAAGAAAGGAAAATAAGTCTTAGTCTGGAGTTCAGCCCCTCAGTCCAGCCTCGCGAGACACTTCACCAGCACTAAACCAAGCCGCATCTCCGGTACTGGCGGTCTACACCAGCTCTCACCAGGCCGCACCAGCACAATACAGGAGGTGTCGTTACTGTCACACACACACACACACACACACACAAACACGGAGTAGCCGACAGCCATGAGAAGCGAGACATGCGGATGGGTACGGACTGTAGGCAAAACCACCCCACCCATATACGGGCCACGCACTGTAGCGAGACGCGTCATAGTAGGGGGTCCCTCCCCGCTCGCGTACGCCTTACGATGGTTTGGGAGGTCTTCTACCACCCCACAGCTGAGTCTGGGACCCTACCTTACCTTACGATGGTTTGGGAGGTCTTCTACTCCCAGAGCTAGCTCTGGGATCTTACCCTACCTTACGTATACCTTACGATGGTTTGGGAGGTCTTCTACCTCCCCACGGCTTGGTCTGGGACCTTACCTTACCTTACGATGGCTTGGGAGGTCTTCTGCCCCCACACTCGGATCTCAGACCATACGTAAACTATACGCAGATTCCGGGACAGTACTTGCACGCTGCCCGAGTTCCCCTGTAACAAAGCGAGTCACCTACAGATGACAAATGCGAGCGCCAACCGCTTGTGGCCGGGGATACCAGCCCCCACTACAGAGATATAGCATTACGCCTTCCTCAAGAAGAAAAGACTCCATCACGCTTCCTCCCCCTGACTCTCACACCAGCATACGGACTCCTGCAGCGGCGCCAAAGAACACCCCAAGAGTGTAGCAAGATTTTTTTTGGAGGGGGGTCCCTGGGTCGTGTCAGTGACTACTCGAGAGAACATTAGACTCGGGCAAGACAATGACCAATCCCGAGACAGACACACACACCAAGAAGTCATTTGGTACATAAATCACAAGGTCTCGCCGGCCGGTATAACCCTAAATGCCTGTGCGAGAAGTCCTCGACGTGTGTGTCTCCCCGTCCACCGCCACCACCACACTTACCTCAACGCACACAGGCAAAACACAGCCACTCGCTCAGGACTCACCTGAAAGGAAGGGAAAATACATAAATTAAAAACAAGGCATAAACATTATATACAATCATGCACAAAAAAAAAGAAATACATTTCAAAATATATATATTTTCCCCCGTGGTCAAATATTTCACAATTACGATCTAAAGCTCTTCATCACCCCCATATACACCACAGGCAGTTCCAGTTTCCAGTGAGAGACGAGAGAACATGTAATCGAGTTCCAGTCTCCAGTACAGAGGCACAAGAACATAATCGCAAACGAGCCACATTTTTGGCACACCACACAAAATCTCGTGTCGCAAACAGATAATGATGGTCTTACGTCAAGCACGAATTATATAATAACGGCGGGAGCCACAAAAATTAGTCTGAGAGCATTACTGCCAAGGTCCCTTGCACTGAAGGTTAAGTCTGGGGTCCGCCGAGCTACAGGGCCTTCCGACTCGAGGTTAAGCCCGGGGGTCCATCAAGCTAAGGCCTTCAGACTTGGGGTTAAGTCTGGTTCCAGCACGCTAAGGCCCTCAGACTTGTGGTCAAGTCTGGCTCCACCACGCTAAGGTTCTCAGGACTGAAGGCTGAGTGTGGTTGCACCACGGTAAGACTTGCTAGCAAAATCAGAGACAAGCTACGGACCCTGGAGGTCTTAGACAAGTCTGACCACCACCTCGAAGGGCCTCATTAAGACTCATCAACGCGAAAGTCTGGGAGACACGGCCGTCCTAGACCACGTATTCATCAAACCGTACTAATACAAGATGACCTCAACATCAACTCTGTATCTTCAGCCTTTGGCTCCATTTCTCCAAATAATGGAGCAATTTGAGGGGGCCTGGCTATGGACGGAAGGCTCTGGCTTCAAGTACAATACAAATGACAGCTAAAATTGGTGTGTGTGTGTGTGTGTGTGTGTGCTTGTGCGCGAGTGAGGCCATTGCCCTATTTGTTACTGGCGCCGCCTCATGAGAGGCAATTTGGAGTGTATATGAAAATACACATCAGTATTATCATTTAAACCTAGATACCACCACGCACGACACAGAGCGAGGCTACAACGCGCGCTCACACACACACACACACACACACACATATAATAATTAACGCGACAAAACCCCCTGAAGGCCACGCGAGTAATTAAACTTTCGTAAAAACTTTCAGATGACTGATGGCGAAGGAGACAAACACTTGGAGAGAGAGAGAGAGAGAGAGAGAGAGAGAGAGAGAGAGACCCTTCGTCAGCAGAAGAGCAAAAGCATTACGTATTCCCATCATCTCCCGCCGCAGGTACACGTCAGTATATGCGCCTCCTCTTTCCTTACCTACGGCTGCCCATCGTCAGGGACGTGCCCATCGTCCACCAGGATCCTCCCCCCACTCCCCCCTCCACAACTACCACACAGCCGCCTCATGACCCTCCCGTAGGAGAGGCACCGACGTGTAGGTGAAGGTCGGGTGACGGCGTACGCAAAAGTCAGAGTCCACCAGCGTCAGCGCCCTCGGCTGACGACAAAAACTTCCACTACTGTCAGCAACCCCTATCCCCCCTCCACCCACCGTCAGCGCCCACAGTAGGGCAGCCTCAGTCCGTCACGCGCCCTTTACACCCATCCCTACACCACTACACTGTCACGGGACGGACTAGGACGAACACGTGTAACACCCACACACAACAACCCACTCATCACCACACTCACCCCACAAACCAGGGCTCCTAACAACCTAACAACCACTCAGCACCTCACTGAGGCAAAGACCACCCACTCGACACCACACTACCGCTCCTAACAACCAACGAACACCTAACTAAGTCTAGCAACACCCACTCGACACCGCGCTAACGCTAACGATCACCCAAAACACCACCTCACTCGTACTCGCAACGCCCGTCTTGTGTACACCCGAGCACAAGCGCCACACCCACACCCACTCAACACCCACCTGTACACACCACTTACACAACGCCCCGAACAGCGGCGGCAGGAGTCGAGAGACAGCGGGCAACTTTCACTCTTCGACCAGGGCTGGACACAAGTCACCAAACAAAGTCGACTTCTGAGGAGAGATTAACGTCTAAACACACCCTACCATAACAAAACGTAAAATCATCACTCCAGTGGTGAAACGGCCTCATGTATGGCAACTGTACGTGCCCCCAGGCACCCGAAGAATACTCGAATACGTGCCCAAGGTGCGCCCCGAGAATACCCGAGGCTTCCGTCGCAACGACAATCACTGGAGAACCCCTTAAACCCAAGAGACTCGCGACTGGGATCACGACGCTGAGGGGTGAGGGAGACGGAGGGAGGGAGGCAATCGCACGAGGCAAAGTCCCACACACACACACACACACACACCCTAATCAGGACGACCCTATACCACCATTCCTAGCGAGCCTATTCTTTAAGGTTTCGAAGCTTTGGGCAATGACGACCCGCTCCCCCCCCCCCCCTAAAATCTCGTTATGCAAATCGGGGCGCTTCAACAATGTCGTTGGGCAAGTCGGGTTTCTTAACAGCTCCCGAGTTTTTTTCAGCCAGTTTTCCCACACGTCCCGCTTCGTGCTACGAGAAGAGGAGGAGAGTCCCCTCAAACGCCAACGCTTCGGGCTGACGGAGAGACACTTCCAGGGAGAGTGAAAAAGGGAGACGGGGTGTGTGAGAGAGGGAGAGTGAGAGAGAGAGAGTGAGAGGCCAGCATCACTCCCTGGCCGAAAACAACTTTCTACGTAGCCTCGTTACTCCTGGTATGCGACCTTCTACCCCCCCAAGTCACCAGGAATGTCGATCTCCACACGTGATATCGCCACATTCACGTCCCTGCTGTACACTGCACTACGCGCAGTCAACTGCCCGGGCAAGAATGTGCTATACGACGCAGCACACGAATGACGCCTCTCTCGTGTCTGGTACTCGCGTCCAGTAGGCTAAGAGCGGAAGCGAGGCTCCACGTCGACACCGACGACTCCGTCGCGTCGAGGGGAACAGGTAGGGCTCACACCCGCCTCCGAAGACGCCCCGAGGAGCGACCGTGGTTTGCGGCAGACCCGCCCGCAGAATCAAAACGAGAGACGCGGGGTCGTAGCACTTTCCCGCCCCCGGCAGAGGCAGATCGACCAAGGCATTCGTAAAAAAAATGAAACACAAAGGAGCGGAGAAGGGGCCGGCCGAGTGGGGCCGAGGGGCGTGACCCGATTAAGGTGAAGGGGGTCAGGCGCACACGGCGCGTGGGTGAACACGGCAAGGAGCACCTAGCCAGCTTCAGGTGACGCAAGCAGCGGGTGGTTCACCTCACGGGCGTGCACAGTGGTCACTCCACACCACCTGCCCAGCTACGCCGTCAGTGGACGAGAAGGCTCCTCCGCAAGCCCAGTGCCACCGTGACACAACACTTGCCAACGTGACACCACACTTGCCAGCGTGACAGCACTGGAGAGCCACCGTGACAACGCTACCGACCAGCGCTGCGCGCCCCCGCGCACCCACCCTTGCCAACGCTTCCAACAGGTGTACCCGGGCGCTATCCTCAGCCTTTGAGCCAAGGCTGTCCACTATGGCCGGAAGGCTCAAACTTCACCTGCTGACACCAGGTCACGTCCCCATTCCTGAACGACCCTCCCCCTCCCCTCCCCCCATCAACGCAACCCTCCCCCTCTCCCCCTTTGGAATTCTTGGTCGGGGACAACCAGTTCCTATCGACCAGTGTGCCGAAGGTGGACAAACTCTGCTGGTGCTGCTGCTGTTTGTTTGTTGTCTGTCTGGTCTGGTCTGGTCGATTCGACCTATAGGACTGCCAGTGTGGGGGGGGTGGGGGGTGGTTGAGTGGGGGGGTCATCATTTAAGGCCGTCAGCCTCGAGACGTAGCTACCAAGCGAAGGGCTCCTGAACCGCCCTTCAGGTAGTTAGGATATTCCCAGGGCCAAGACACGCCCTTACCGCACGGACTGTGCCTGAATCCTGAACACGTTCAAGATGTTCAGTTCGAAGCCCACACGAGGCTCTTAATGAACACGTTCAAATGTTCCAAGATAACTCAAGAGGCTACGCGCAAGATCTCAACAGCTCGTACAGTCCCTGAACAGGGAGTAATTAACACCAAATCCTCACTAATTACTCTAATTACCCTCCACACTAATAACGGTTATTAGTTCCCCCGGCAAGTCTTGCCACTTCGAAGCTAACTTGTTAAGTGACAAGACGATGATGTACTTAAGTAAGTCGCAAGTGCACAAGTACGGTGGCCCCCCCAAAAAAGAATTATTTCCACATGCTCGTCATTGGTAGAAATAAACAAGTTTAAACGACCAGACACACACACACACACACACGGCGTTAATCTCTCGCCAAGCGAGTCGTTTAACACCCCCCAGTCCGTTCCCCAAATCCTCTCCCCCATGACACAATCTTTCAAAATAACGCCCAACACACACACACGAACACACACACACACACACACACGAACACACACACAGACGTAATGCCAAATCATCCAGAAATCCTTCAATACGTTCCACACACTACCAAGAAATAAGAAAAAAAATGTAGAGAAAAACTAGTTGTTAAAAGGAATTACGAGCAAGATTTTCTCTCTCTCTCTCTCTCTCTCTCTCTCGAGAGAGAGAGAGAAGCAGCCCACAGTAGGATCATTTTCTACTCGGGCGTTGAAGTCTTCCACACACACACACACACACACACGCAAACACACACAGACACACTCAAAACACACACACACACACACACTACCGTGAGCACTCCAACCGGACCTGCTCCTAGACAGCCGTCGGAACCACAGTGCAGCACGCTCAACAAGCACAGACACACAGACACAGACACACACACACAAACACGCAAGAACAAAGCGAGTGCTTGTTACAAACACACACGCGCAGGCAGGCAGGCATACACACATCGCAATCCAGTTAAGAAAAAAAATGTAATCTCTACTAACAATACGATCACAGGAACTGACACACACGCACACACACACACACACACACGTTCAAATCTTTTACGGCCAGCGAACAAAGTCAGCGGACTTGGCTGACGACGAAGGCGTTCAACGAACACCGCACGTTTTATACACACACACACACACACACACAAGCAACTATCCAACATTTTCTCCCTGTTGTCTATTCAATAAAAATGAACAAAGGAAAATGTCACTCCAGACCACGTTAAAGCAAAAAATAAAATTGAAACGTGAAAAGGAGAGAGAGAGAGAGAGAGAGAGAGAGACAGAGAGAGAGAGAGAGAGTAAACACACGAAGGGTGAAGGAACACGAGAAAAAAAAATGTAAACCACCCAAAAAAAATTTTTGTATACAGTCAAAAACACTTGGATGTTTTATTCGCCCTGACAAAAACACACCTGCGCAATTACGCCTTAAAAAAAATAAAAACAATCACACCCACGTCTTTACAAAGAAAAATAAAAAAATTCCGAATTTATTTAGATGCCGAGAGGGACAGTCTCTCTCTCTCTCTCTCTCTCTCTCTCTCTCTCTCAGCGAGACAGCCATCTGTCTCTCACACAACGAGACGTCTCTCACTCAGGTGCATCACCACCAGTGTTGGGGAAAAGGTGACCTGACCCCCCTTACCCGTGTGGCTAGGTGACCCCTTACCCTTGTGGCTAGGTGACCCCTTCCCCTGTGGCTATAGGTTACTCCTACCCCTGTGGCTATAGGTGACCCCTACCCCTGTGGCTATAGGTGATCCCTACCCCTGTGGCTATAGGTGACCCCTACCCCTGTGGCTATAGGTGACCCCTTCCCCTGTAGCTATAGGTGACCCCCTACCCCTGTGGCTACAGGAGACCCCTACCCCTTGTGTCTAGGTGACCTCCCCTGTGGGGCTGACTTCCTGAGATTCGTGATGCGGCTGTACACCATCCCCCCTGGGGGAGGGGTCATCAACCCCCCCTCCCCCAACTGGAGGGAGAGAAGAGGGGGGAGGATGTTTGGCCCATCGAGGGAACAAAGAGAGCTCGACAAACACACACACACACACACACACAGGAACCAGACTCTAAAGCGAATCAACTTCCCAACCAGTATGGACACCGCTCCCGACCGACTCTGGTCGCTGGGTGACATACGACCAGCAAGAGATATAATAAGACGAAAAAAAAAATTAATGGCCTTTTTAAAAGTCTTGCAAAAACACGAAAAAGGCAAAATACGTGACCTTTCAGCAGCGTACTCACAGAAGGCTTGACACAATGACCTGTTTCTGCCTCACTGTAAACCCCGAGACACAGCGGTGGACACAGCGTCAGGTTCGACCTGAGACTACGGCAGGAAATGCTACAACCCACCCAACCCACCCACCACCACTTCTCCCTACCCTGCCTCCTGAAGGACTTCCCCGAAGACGCTGCCCCACCACGAGTGACGGCAGCACCGGCCGACCCCCCCCCCCCCCGCTGACGACCGTGTGGTTCCCAGCACGTCATCGCCCGATGCCATCACAGCTGTTACGGAAGCTTCAGATGAGCAGTATAGAAGCCCGAGGGGAGACAGTATACGTATACCTACGAGGGGCGGTACAGAAGCCTTGGCGGGCCAGTATATCACACGTTCCTTGGGCATGATGTCCTTACGCGTCATGTCAAAAGGTCAAGGCGTCATACCCAAGGGTCATGCCCTTGCCCTCTGGGGTTCAGTACACTCGTGGTGATGAATCTAACGAAAAAATAAACAATGCGATGAATTTCGGGGAAAGCGTGATACGAGACGAAAATAACTACAAGGAACCGAAGGGATACGAACTTCTAGGGAACCAATTAAGTTGGGAGCTCCGTCTCGTGCGTCCAGCTAACTGGGGCCGCACAGAACACAAAGACTTCAAGGGTACGGGAGGATAAGCCAGGCCAGGTGGAAGGGAGCGACCTGCGGTAGCGTCTTGAGAGAGGCCCTGGAACAGAGATTACAACCCCGGAGACTATATACATATACAGCGACCACGGGCGGACGAGGGAGGCCCGGAAAGCGACGACTTTGTCAGAAAAAGACGCGGAGAAAATGTATTCCCGAAGGCGCTAAGATCTGAAGGAAGGGGCTCTCCAAGTGCGGAAGGAAACTATTAGTAAAGAGCCACTGGACCTGACGGGCCTCACCTGGTGTGCTCAGACTGGCGGTAAGGACACATGGATAAGTTACTGGAAAGGTCCCCCCCCATGATCCATATCAGGCGTACGGAACTGACAAGTCGTCTCCCAGCATGTGCTTTGAGGTGCATGTAAGCAGACACACTTGACGCTATGTGCTGAGGTGAGGTATCCATGAATGTGTGTGTGTGTGAGAGAGAGCATGGGTCACCTATGCCCTGACGGCACGGGTGTCATGTGTAGATGGTGTATACGTATAGAGGTGTGTAGGCGCAGTGGGTATACAGTCCCCCAGGGTGTCTCTGAACCCCCCCTCAACACCTCGCGTGTGGCTGACCGCCGTCGCCCCGTGCCTCCCTTGGCCACAGCAACTTCACCCCTCTCGACAAACCCAGCTTATAACTGAAGGCCACAGTTCTGCATGCCGGCCTAAACCATCGCAAGGGTAGGAAAAAAAGGCTCTCGGAGGACTGGAGGCCAGCAAGGACAGTTCACAGTGCTCAAAGGTTACCAGAACCTTAAGATAGGATTGTGGTGGCAACCTCTGCACACTGCTCGGCGTGTGCACTGTAACTCAGAGGGACAGTTTACCACGCGGAAACCGAAGGCCAGATGCTATGTAATCACCGCAGTGTGGTTTATACGCTCCTTATGGAGACGTACATCACACGAGAATCATTGTATTTTGTAAAAACAGAAATCGACACACTAAATATTCAGAAAACTACGCAGAGCAAAGCGTAATGTGCATGACGATATGAAAAACTTGTACAGTGAAGAAAGTGTCTTTTAAAAGGGTGTTTAATTCTGCATTGAAGCTTTATATTATCTTCAAGCGTACGAGTTTACCATCTGCTGCCGCTGACAGCACGAAGGACGGTGAGGCGTACGTCCCAAAAGCAACGACTCGTGCAACGCCGGGAGGAGAGATCCTTTCTCATCCTTCTTCCTTGTCATGCACCGGGTGGACCTCTGAGGAACCCCCCAATCTCTCTAGGGACCATGGGCCGTCTCCTCTAAGAGACACTGAACCATCTACCTCCTCTAAGAGACCCAGGACCGTCTCCTCCAAGAGATGTTGAACACTCTCCTCTTAACAGACGTTGGTCTGTTCTGATCCAAGCAGCGCTTGCGCCTCCTCCACGGTCAGTCCAATCTCCTCCGTCAGGGATTAGACTGTTCTCCAGTCGCTTCTTGGCCTCCGTGCCGGGTCCACTCTCACCCCGCCAGATGTTCGACTGTTCTACTCCAGTCAGCCAGTTGTTGGCTTTCCAGTCTCCTCGTCTCCTTTCGCTAGGCATCCAGTCAAATATCCTTCTGGAGTCTTTAATACGCGGCATTCTCAAATGACCCAACCACTGTAATATGACTTCTACCTGTTGCTTCGCCACCAATAACGTCACGTACTTAACCCTCTCCTAACAACGCTGAAGTCACACCGTTTCCAGTTTCCATCTCCTTCTTTTCCCGTTACCAGTACTAGCCGTGAGTGGTGTGGGATCTGTTCATTTACTTTCATTTCTTCTTCTTCTTCTTCTCACTAGCCAGGCATCACTTCCTAATACACAAAGAACTGGTTCCAGGAGTTTTATATGCATCTGGCCGGCTTAACCTTTACGTAAACATTTTCCTCGGCGAGTGTTTTCACGCTCAGAACGAAAGAGGGAACCGTAAGATTCACTTCTGGTGTCTCAAGTGATGAGGTCTACGTTCGGATTCCCACAGGTGTATTTAAGATTTTCGTCTCCTTTGTGTCTCGTTCTCATCAGCATTGTGGCCCTCTGCTGTGCTCGTGAACAGTGTGGGGTCCCTATGCCTACTCTCTCTCTCTTCACTGTCACATACACTCGGTCTTTTGAAAACCTCACTCTCACGCCATTCCTTGCCAACTCCTCACTCCACCGTTGCATAATCGGTCCTGAACCCTCCTTCGGTATCTGCAACCTCTGCAACATCATCTGCACGTCCAAGACATTCGGTTCTCCCTTCAAAAGCGTCGATCTCATCTCTGGAGAGAAAGTTGTTCACGTACGGAATAAAATATATAACCAAAAAAGGCCTGTGGTGATAGTACAGAAAACCTCCTTTCCTTATGCACCCCGGCGCCCACCTCACACGACCAGACACAACCTTCCATCCCGCTGTGAGAATATCGTTTTTTTCAAGTTCCCATCCGTCGAAAAATCCTGACGAGTGGGGTACCTCTATAATGTCTCTGGTTCGATCTACGCTCGGAACGCTTCGGCCCCGTCCACCCACGAACACCGGCAGACACCCTACCAGTAAAGAACCCAGTGACAGACTGTATGATCATCTATGAACGTCTTTTCAACAGGGGAGAGGGTGAAGAAGGGGCGTCCGCCCGGCTCCTTTGTCCAGGTCTCAATGGGCAGCGGAGCTGTCTTCGTCCCCACAAATCTGGGGGTGCTCCATGTCGGACCCCAGAGCCCAGTAGAAACGGGTGAGGGAAGGAGAGGGACATGTTTATGCGTTGCTAGCGTCCTGTTGGGCAAAGAGCGGCGAGTACAATGGGTCGATCGAGAGAACGGACGGACGGACGGAACGTTCTCTCGTTCTTCTAGAACAAGATGAACAGACACCACTAGCCTTCCCCCACGTTCTGAGCCAGGGAGTCAGCCAGGTTGGTTGGCAACGGCACGTTCACTTGCACGAACGGGGTACTCACGTCACAGTGGGGCGCCAGCCAGGAGACGATGCTGTCGACAGAAAGCGCCTCGCACCTGCCCCGTTACGACCGACGCACGAACCCATGCCCACGATGCGTCTCCTTTACCCGTGACCCCCAAAACGCCGGGAAAGAACGATAGCCGAACACTCTCGACTGTAAACACGTCTGGTTCCAGTTGACGATGCGCCTGGCTCACAACGGTTGAGCCCGTTCGTCGCCATCTCCATCACTCTGTTACTGCCAGCGATCATGCAACGCCGGCCACTGCCAAGCAACCTGTTTCCTGAATTGAACTTCTCATGCGAGCTCCGGCCTCCTCCTGAGCACTTCCTACACGCCGTCAACGAACCACAACCAATTTACAACCATTTTTTTTACAACCTCTGTCACCTCAGCAGTCTACAGCCACTGTCACTGTTGCTTTCGACTCCCACCACCACCACATACCACATCTACACGATCTTACCACAATATCCCCATCCTCTCCTCCAACACTCCGCCACCACTCGCAGCACCCACCACCACCACCACCACCACCGTCCTCCCCTCCAAGTCACCAAACAAGCAACACCAATCACTCGTGCTTGTACCAGCGCTCCCGTCAGCCAGTCGATAGTGGAAAGGTAGGTATGCACCCCTACTGACGTACTCATCCAAAGGGCCCTCGACACCCGGAACAAAACCATGACCTTTAACAACCAAACTACGGTAGTTCCAGGAAGTACAATGGACTTCGAAGAAGAAGATGAAGAAGAAGAAGGAGAAACGTCAAAGGAAGTGGAAAAAAAAAAAACCGGTCAGGTCGAAGGCACTGGGAAAGGCCAGGATGTGGGGGTGGAGATGTTCCAAAAGCTTAGCGGTGCAGGGAAGGAAACAAGCATCGCAACGGCTCATCCTCGGGCTGCCGAAGGCCACGCGGCAATCACTCGCGCGGAACAACGTTTCTTACGCGCTCAGGGACGAAGGCGGCGCTTGGAAACAAAGGACTCCCACCCCCCCAAAAAAAAAAAACACTCTGAATATTATTATTCTCATGCAAGAAGACGTTTCGCCTCGGAACTCGCCCACCGTTCCGGAGTGGCACGGAACACACGTCGTGCGAATCTTCCGAGCTGACGCGCAGGCGAAGCAGACGAAGAAGACTCACGTAAAAAAAATTTTTTGATGTGTACACAGAACGTGAGATTCTGAGACCAAGATGTCCATTACAATCATGGTCTGATCTGCAGGTAACTGGCTCACACAGCGTTGGACAGAAGCAGAGTGGCGCGAGACAGACTGGGAGTGTGTGTGTGTGTGTGTTATAATTCGACCAGAGTGGGTGGGTGGGTGGGTCGTATGTTTTGTGTGTGTGTGTGTATGGTCGAGTCTACAGTATTACCAAGTATGTGTGTGTGTGTGTTATAATTCGACCAGAGTGGGTGGGTGGGTCGTATGTTTTGTGTGTGTGTGTGTGTGTGTGTGTGTGTGTGTATGGTTGAGTCTACAGTATCACCAGGTGTGTGTGTGTGTGTGTGGATATAACACACAAACGCCTCCCAGTCACTTCCTGGAGTGCGCGTGTGGCAATCGCCACCACCTGAGCTTCAGCTGTGGTGCTCCCGACAACTCCCCCTCCCCCCCTTCACTACCACCACCACCACCACCACCACATAACCAGGCATGGACAGCGGGCGTCGGTCACACACACACAGACCTCGACCACACAACAACCTGGGCATCATCTAATTCCGGGAAGAATGGAGAAGCAAGGGACGTGGAACGCGTGTGGGCGGGCATCAGGTGTGTGTGTGTGTGTGTGTGTGTGTGTGTGTGTGGAGGGCGAGGCAAGGTAGGGTGGGTGTCAGCGTTACATGTGGGAATAAATATATATTATATATACATATACATAGATAGATAGATCGATAGATAGATAGATAGATAGATTCTAAGAAAACGAGGGAGGGCAGAAAGCACAGAGTGTAGAGGGGAAAACGGGGGTGGTTGCCCACCTGACGCAGGGGAGGTCGGTGCATGATGGCATGTGGGGAGAGGGAGGGAGGGAGGGAGGGAGAGAGAGAGAGAGAGAGAGAGAGAGAGAGAGAGAGAGAGAGAGAGAGAGAG
>JAYMFT010040746.1:0-15616 GCA_038088735.1 Panulirus argus | reverse complement strand
ATAGTTTTGGAGAGAGGGGGCGAGTATGCAGTCTGTTAGGGATGAGAGGGCCTGGGAAGCGAGTCAATTGTTGTTCGCGGATGATACAGCACTGGTGGCCGATTTGGGTGAGAAACTGCAGAAGCTGGCTCCTACCTAATGTTCCTATTGACTATGTCTACCTAATGCTTTCACCCAATATTCTTACCAACTGCTTTAACCTAAAGCTCTGACCTATATGTTCCTACCGACTACTTATACTTATTGCTCAAACCATTCTGCCATAAGACTGAGGTAACATATAGCACTCACCACAATAAAATCTAGACTTACGAAGAATGAGCTATATGAGTTAAGCACTGTCAGGTGTTATGTATGACAAGGAGAGATTGCATGTTTGTGTACAGAATGCCTGTAGGAAAAGACAGCTGCCTAGGTCAGTGGAGGAGTGCAACTTGACAATATTGAAGTGCTGGCTCACTGTGCATTATGTATAAGCAGTCTGGAATTTAATGATGATAACTTTGAGAAGATATATTCTATTTGATCCAAGTTAAAGTATCCTAGATTTTTTATTGATCAATCTCTTAAGCTGACAAAGAGATCATTTTCAAAGAGTTAACCCCAAACCTCCTGTTGATACCAAGAATTTTTTAGTTCTCCATTTTAGTGATAATTTTAAGTTACTACCCAGGTTGCTTAAATCCTTTAATGTAAATATAACCTTCAGCAGTAACAATATCATTAACAATATCTTAATGAAAAACTTGCCAGAAAATTCTAGGGGCTGTGTCTACGGAATCCTTTGTAAAAGCTGTAACGTTATATGGAGCAGACTGGTAATGATCTCTTTGTCAGACTTAAGTATACAAACAGGACAAGAATAAAAAGAAGAAAAAAAAAAGTGTGTGTCTCTCTCTCTCTCTCTCTCTCTATGCGTGCGTGCTTTTAAAGCTGACACAGCATGGGCAGTGCAAGATGAAATTCAGCAAGGCGGCAGGATTGGATGGTAATGAAGTTGAATTTAATAAGAAAGGGGGTGATTACGTTGTTGATTGGTTGGTAAGAATATTTAATGTTTGTATGGATAATGGTGAAGTGAATGAGGATTGGTGGAAAGCATGTATAGTGCCACTGTACAAAGGCAAAGGGGATAAAGGTGAGTGTTTAAACTACAGAGGTATAAGTTTGATGAGTATTCCTGGAAAACTGTATGGGAGGGTACTGACTGAGAGGGTGAGGACATGTACAGAGCAGCAGATTGGGGAGGAGCAGCATGGTTTTATAAGTGGTAGAGGATGTGGTGGGTCAGACATTTGCTGTGAAGAATGTATGTGAGAAATACTTAGAAAAACAGATGGATCAGTAAGTAGCATTTATGGATCTGGAGAAGGCATATGACAGGTTTGACAAAGAGGCTTTGTGGAAGGTCTTAAGAATATATGGTGTGGGAGGAAAGCTGCTAGAAGCAGTGAGATGTCTTTATTATGGGTGTAAGGCATGTGTACAAGTAGCAAAAGAGGAGAGAGGTTGGTTCCCAGAGAAGGTCGGTCTGCAGCAGAGGTGTCTGATATCCCCCCATGGTTGTTTAATTTGTTTATGGATGGGGTGGTTACAGAAAAGCAAGTTTTGGAGAGAGGGGCGAGTATGCAGTCTGTTGGGGATGAAAGGGCCTGGGAAGTGAGTCAACTGTTGTTCCCTAATGATACAGCACTGGCGGCTGATTCGAGTGAGAAACTGCAGAAGTTGGTGACTGAGTTTGGAAAAGTGTGTGAAAAGGAGAAAGTTTAGAGTAAATGGGAATAAGAGCAAGGTTATTAGGTTAGTTGTGATGTGAGTTCTAATGGAAAAATTGGAGGAAATGAAGTGTTTTAGATATGTGGGAGTGGAATCAGCAGCGAATGGAACCATGGAAGCAGAAGTGAGTCATAAGGTGGGGGAGGTAGCGAAGGTTCTGGGAGCAATGAAGAATGTGTGAAAAGAGAGAATGTTATCTCGGAAAGCATAAAAGGGTATGCTTGAAGGAATTGTAGTTCCAACAATATTATATGGTTGCAAGGCATGGGCTATTGATAGAGTTGTACGGAGGAGGGTGAATGTGTTGGAAATAAAAAGTTTAAGGACAATTTGCGGTGTGAGACGGTTTGGTCGAGTAAGTAATGTAAGGGTGAGAGAGATGTGTGGTAATAAAAAAGAGTGGTTGAGAGAGCAGAAGAGGGAGGGTGTGTTGAAGTGGTTTGGACATATGGAACGAATGAGTGAGGAAAGGTTGACAAAGAGGATATATGTTTCAGAGGTGGAGGGAACAAGAAGTGGGACACCAAATTGGGGGTGGAAGGATGGAATGAAAAGGATTTTGAGCAGTTGGGGCCTAAACATGCAGGAGGGTGAAAGGCATATGCAAAGAGCAAAATGGAATGCTGTGGTATACTGGTGTCGATGTGCTGTTAATGGACTGAACTAGGGCATGTGAAACGTCTGGGGTAAACCACGGAAAGGTCTGTGGGGACTGGATGTGGATAGGGAGCTGTGGTTTTGGTGCATTACACATGACAGCTAGAGACTGTGTGAGCAAATGTGGCCTTTTTAGTCTGTTTCCTGGTGCTATCTCACTGATGCAGGGGGTGGCGATGCTATTTCCTGTGAGGTGGGGTGGCGTCAGTAATGAATGGAGGCGAGCAAGTATGAATATGTGCATGTGTATGTCTATGTATGTATGTATATGTTGGTATGTATATGTTATGTATTGTACATATATGTATATATGTGTGTATATGAGCGGATGCATCCTTCATTGTCTGTTTCTTGGAGCTACCTTGCTGATGCTGGAAACAGAGATCAAGTAAAATATATAAATAAATAATATATACCCTAGCCTGAGCCAGGTAATCATGTTGAAAATTTTTATCAGTGTAATGATTGCAGTAACACTAATTCAGTTATTAACTAACTCCTTGACTAAGAGAAATATAACAATTTTTTTTTTATTAGATACTCAAAGAACTGTAACAATCAGCAGCAGTGCTTCCTCTTCCATAACTCTTGTCCTCACACAATGGCATGATTTTACCCCAAAGACTTTCCAAAACCATTCTTATTCTTCCCCCTTCACTTCAACTTTGTTTCACTCAGAAATAGAACATCTAGGTGTCTCTCCTCAAACACACTACCTATTGGGAAGATCTGGAGCATCCTTTAAACTCTTCTATTCTTTTTCATAAAAAAATCTTTACAATAATGAAATATGTTTGTCATTCATTTCTGATGTGTACATAAATAAAACAATAAGTACATTATGGCATCTAATTCACCACTGACTATACTTTACATAAATTTGTCTGTAATGCAATATCTTATATCTTTTTAATATATGTATGTGGGCAACATAGTTTGGTGGGGGTGGGTTGGATTGCATCCCTTAGTTTTCCAAAGACAAAATAGCTGCATCTCTCTATTTTCAACAAGACAATACTTGCACTCCATTATTTTCTCCTAAAACAATAGTTCATAAATGACTATTTTGCTAATTGCCATGATTTTACTCTCAGCTTTCACAAAGAACATCTGCATTATTAAAGAATAAGCTGAGATATACATCTTCCCTTCATATGACTGTATTCCTAACCATCCCATATGAAAAGGTAAAGCATTTGTAGTGATATTAATGTTGGCTTTAATACTAGGTGCCAAGTGTAATACTGCCTTGTGGGAGATGATACCATTATGATGAAATTATCAAATGTGACTGCTGGCAATCAAATGTACAGTTGCTTATGGTTCCTTACCTGTTCAGATGGTAGACCTGTGTGAGTGCGAACCATGACACCCAAGACTTTAGCTACAGCCGCTGGGGTTATGGAACCCACTCCAAAGTTGGCCAAGTTGTTTCTACATTCTTCTACTGTATTGCAGAAACTATAGCCTAATTCTAAGACCAAGTCAGCTAATGAACCATCCAACTGAAAAATATGATAACGATTAGCATAACCTAAAATTCTCAAATACTGTACCACAAGGTAGCATCTTGAATAACACATAGTTTGCCCCTAAATCCTTCCTTTAGTTCTCATCTTATATCATAAATTCTCAGATACTTTACCCTATAGAAAAACACTTCCCTACAGTGGTGTATGAGGTAAATGATTATTTACCTATGTTGCCTAACATATCCCTTGTTTCCATTCCTTCAACGCACACATAACATCCCTTCAATCACCATACTGATATAAGAATCAAAGAAAAAATGGGCATGGACTACACAAGGAAGAGATCACACTACTGCTGAAGCAGGAGTTGTGGAAGTATGTGAAAGATTGTAAGGAAGTAAGCTCCAGATTGATGCGGGTAAAAATGAGAATGGATTGAGATATGGGAGACTGTTATTCTTATGTACCTGGCCATGATTGTTTTGGGAGCAGCTCAGTGAGTGTGTCCCAGTTTTGATGGAAGAAACTAGGTATTAGTAATGGGTAACCTAAATGTGAAGGTGAGTAATGTGGCAGCTGGGAATATAACTGAGGGGAATAGGGTATGAAGTAATGTGAAAGGAAATGGTCAACAGCTTGAGAAGTTGCGTGATGAAATGGCTGGTAACTAGGAAAACCTGGTTTAAAATAAGGGACATACAGAAATATACATATGTGAGTAAGGAAGGATAGTCACTGGGCATTATTGGATTACATACTAAATTATAGGTGTGCAAGGGACAGACTTTTGGATGTTTATGTGCAGAAAGGGGCAGCTGGCGAGATGTCTGATACTTAACTTGTGGAAGTAAGGGTGAAGATTTGTAGAGGTTTTCAGAAAAGAGGAAATATTATAGGTGAAAAGAGAGTGGTGAAAGTAAGCTCATAAAGGAGACTTACGAGAAGAAATACCCAGAGAAACTGAGTGTAGAATGGCAAAAGGTGAAGATAAATGAAGCAAAGGCTGTAGGTGAGGAATGGGAGGTATTGAGGAAAACTGTTCTGGCATTTACAAGAGATGGTGGCACACATGTGATGGGAGGTGGGCAAGTTAGGAATGGTAAAGAGAGGTGGTATGATCAGGTGAAGTTGCTAGTGAAAAAGAAAAGAAAGGTACATGGGCAGTACTTATAAGGAAGTTGTGCAGATGATTGGAAGATCTGTAAGAGGAAGCAGCAGAAGGTCAAGAGGAAGGTGTGTGGGTTGAAAAAGAAGGCAAATGAGAGAGGGGCTGAGCAAATAACAGTGAACTTCAGATAAAATGAGATATTTTGCAAGGAAGTTAATTGTTTTTAAAAACAAGAAAAGAAATAGGGACATCAATGATGGGGGCAAATGGGGAGGTGGAAACAGTTAATGATGAAGTGAGGAGGAGATGGAGTAAGTATTTTGAAGGACTGTTGAATGTGTTTGATGAAAGGGTGGTAAATAAAGGGTGTACGAGTTAGGCTGCTGTAAAAGTGAGAATTATGGAGAGCATTTTGGTGAAGAGAAGAGGTGGTGAATGCTTAGCTTAAGAAGAAATGTACCATGTCAGCTGGAGTGGATGGTATTGTAGCTGAATTTATTTAAGCAAGGAGGTGACTGTGTTGCTGCTTGATTAGTTAGGATTTCCAATGTATGGATGGATCATGGTGAGGTACATGAGGATTGGCAGAATGCATGTATAACACCACTGTATTATAGCAAGGGGAAAAAGGTGTGTTTGAAGTAAACAGGAATATGTTTTTGAGTGCACCTGATAAGTTCTATGGTTGAGTAGTGATTGAGCGGGTGAAGACATGTACAGAGATTTTGACTGGGGACGACCAAAGTGGTTTTATGAGTGGCAGAGGATGTGTGGATTAGGTGTTTGCTTTAAAAAATGAGTGAAAAATACTTAGAGAAACAACTGGAGTTGAATTGGCATTTATGAATCTGGAGAAAGCATATGTCAGCATTATTAGAGATGCCATGTGGAAGGTCTTAAGAATGTATGGTGTGGGAGGAAAGGTGCAAGAAAGAGTGAGAAGTTTTTAACAAGGATGTATGGCATGTGTAAGAGTAGGAAGAGAGTGAATGGCTCCAAGCTTAGTTTGGTCTGTTGCAGGGGTCTGTGATGTCACCATGGCTGTTTAATTTGTTTATGGGTGGGCTGGTGAGGGAGGTAAATGGAAGAGTTGTGGAGGCAAAGGCAAGTATGCAATCTGTAGGAGATGTGGAAGTCTAGGAAGAGAGTCAGGTGTTTCCTAAAGACACAGCACAGGCAGATTTCAGTGACAAACTGCAGAAGTTGCTGATTGCATTTGGAAGTGTGTGTTAGAGAAGGAGGTTGATTGGAAATGTGAATAAAAGTAAGTTTATTAAATTTAGCAGGGTAGAGGGACAGGTTAGTTGGGGTGTGTTTGAATGAAGAAAATTTGAAGGACACCTGCGAGTGGATATGGCAGCGAATGGAACCATGGAAGAAGAAGTAAGCCATAAGGTAGGTGAGAGTGCCAATGTTTGTGAAGACTTAAAGAATGTGTGGAAAGATTGGATATTATCAGGGAGGGCAAAAATGGGTATGTTTGAATGTATATTGCTCTAAACAATAAGTAAGGATGTGCAGAGGAGGGTGGATGCATTGGAAATTTAATGTTTGAGGACAGTATATGGTGTGAGGCAGTTTGAATGAGTAAGTAATAAAAGGGTATGCAAAAGGTGTGATATAACAGAAAGTGTGGTTGAAAGAGCTGAAGAGGGTAGACAAAAATGGAGTGAACATATGGAGAGAAAGAGTGAGGAGAGGTTTACAAAGAGGATATTAGTGTCAGAGGTGAAGCAGACATGGAGAAGGGGCAGACTAAATTGGAGAAGGAAAGATGGAGTGAAAAAGATTCTGAGTGATCGTAGTCTTAATATGCAGGATGGTGAAAGGCGTGCACAGGATACGGTAACTCAAAACAATTTGGTATACAAGGGGTGACATGCTGTCAATAGAATGAACCAGGGAATGTGTAGCAGTAGAGGGAAACCATGGATAGGTCTGTGGGGCCTGGATATGGATAGTGGTTGTGGTTTCCATGCATTGCATGACAGAGAGAATGGATGTAAGAGAATGTGGTCTCTCTTTGTATGCTCTTAGTGCTACCTCCCTAATGCAAGAAACTGCGATCAAGTATGAAAAAATAAAATCTTTATGCATTATAACAGATAACACAAAACAGTGAAGGGGCAGGGGGTACAGACCTTTCCATGTTTTAACTTATTTGCTTTATGTGCACTAGTTCAGTCTACTGACAGCACGTCAATCCCAGTATACCACATCATTCCAAGACTATCAAGGGCATGTCTTTCACCCTCCAGCAAGTTCAGACCCCAATCACTCAAAATCTTTTACACTCCATTCTTCTATCTCTAATTTGGTCTCCCTATTCTCCTTGTTCCCTCCATTCCTGACATATATAACCTCTTTGTCAACCTTTGCTCACTCAGTATCTCCATTATGTCCAAACCATTTCAGCACATCCTCTTTAGTTCTCTCAACTACACTCAATTTATTACCACACCTCTCTTTTATTCTTTTACTACTTACTTGATCAACCCATCTCACACCACATATTGTCCTCAAACATTTCATTTCCAACACATCCACCCTCCTTTGCACAGCCTAATCATATACACCCCATGCCTTGCATCTATATAACATTGTTGGAATTACTATACCTTCAAACATACCTATTTTTGCCCTCCCAAATAACATTCTCTCCACAAATCCTTCAGGGCTCCCATAACCTTCGCCCCTTACCCACCCTATGACTCACTTTCACTTCCATGGTTCCATCTGCTGCCAGGTCCATTCCCAGGTATATAAAACACTTCATTTCCTCCAAGTTCCCTCCATTCAAATTTACACCCTAAATAACCTGTCCCTTAACCTTGCCAAACCTAATAACTAAAACCTTACTTTTATTCACATTTACTTTTAACCTCCTTTCACTTAATCTTCCAAACTCAGTCACAAACTTGTGCATTCTCACTTGAATCTGCCACTAGTGCCACATCCAAGCCCTCTCATCTCTTAAAGACTGCATACTTATCACTCTCTCCAAGACTCTCATATTTACATCCCTCATCACCCCATCCATTAACAAACTGAACAACAATGACGACTTCATCTTTTATCTATGCATCATAATACATAACACACACTAGCAATACATAATTTGATATAAAATTACCAACGCAGTTTTGAAAACAAAGTAAAAAGAGAAAACAGAGATGACTGAATCAGTGCATGAATAACAGCAGACAGCTTACATCACTACTCACGAAAGAAGTGTATGTCACCCACCAAAGGATGCAGCATCATACAGGACACTAGTGCCATTTCCTAGCTGGGGAGGGTTAGCAAACTGAGCAGGATGTACACACAGTTTTCTGACAGCTATGGACTTTGATCATACCTCATGGTGAGAAGGAAAATACAATATTATGATATTTGCCACATACTGCAGCCAAAGAGCACTTCCAACAACTTCCACAACTTAAAGTTTCCTCCTCTTTCCCAACTTCATCTACAAATCAGCTTCTAACAATTAAAGCTGCCCTCTTTAGCCATTTCTATTCCTCTTATGATGCTTGGATTCCACATCTAAATCCTTTCCGGCCATCATCTCTCCTCCCACTGAACTTATGCTCTCTCCTACATTTTTCTCATGCAAGGTCTTCTAATCACTCTCCTAGATACAAGTGGGCAAGGTATATGGTACACATGGCATACTTCCCGAAATCTTAAGTCCTTGGAATCATACATTGGTGCATTCTTTGCCTAAGGGAGGAGATCATTCTAACACTTCCAACTATTGCTCATCACTCTTCCTTCTGCTATCTACATTCTTTTAAAATATAAAATTCTGCCTTTCTTAAATAACCTAAGGCTCTCATTCCCTTCTTTCTCATCACCAACATAGCTTTTGCAGTACAACATCTACTGGTAATCAACTCTCTTCACGGGTATCTAGGTAAAGCTTTTGCCATGGCTCTTAACATCAAACACAGAATTCAACTGGGTGTCTTGTATGACTGTTTTATAAATTTCCTTTCCTTGGCTTTGCTTCTCTATTAACTAATGAAGAGCTTACTTAATACTCACTCCATTCCGGTTGTTGCTGATGGAATAAGTCCTACCTCTTATCCTGTCAAAAGTAGCATCCCACAGGGTTCTTTGGTCTCACCTACTCTCTTCCCATCATGAATGATACTTCATCCTCCAACCCTCTTCACTATTATGTTGGTGATTCCACTCTACACCCCTTTCCCTCCCTACTCATTCTAATACACATTCTTTTTTTAACATTTATTTTCTTTAGGCAAAATAGTAAGATCAACAGATAGAAGTAGTAGGTAGGAACAGTTAGGCAAGAAAATTAGGTAGAAACATTAGGTTAAGGTAGAAGGCAGAAACATTGGGTAGTAGTAGTCAGTAGGAACATTAGATAGGAGCCTCTGCAAACAAGAGCTGCCCTCTGCCAGTTTCCTGTTAAGGGTGAGGCACTAAAGGCTAATAAGTAGCACTAGAGTTCACCAGTTATGGAGACTCTATTGCCATGGCCACCCACTTGAGGGCGTTCCAGGTTGGAACAAGAGTCAAATTATATAGATGGATAGGACCTACAGGTCTCATGCCATCTGTCCTTCCCATGTTCTTGCAGCTGTAAGTTATTTTGAGGGCTCTACTCTAGAGTAGTACTTCTGAAATGTATCAATTCTATTCTTCACTAATGCCTGTGTAAGATACAAGACCAGAGTTTGATACCACATCCTGGAAGAACAAACAAATATGCCCTCCCCTCTTATCTCAAGGTGAAAAACGATTGCTCCAGGCATGCCAGCCATACATCCTTCTCCCGCTCACATGACAATTCACCAATCCAACACAAAGGTGGTTATGTTATTTTTTTTCATAACTGACTGCTATTTCCTGCGTAAATGTAGTAGTGCCAGGATAAGATGAAGAAAAGAAAAATTTACTCACACCCATTCCCCAGCTGTCATGTGTAATGCACTGAAATCAGAGCTCCCAATTCACAAGCAAGCATCACAAATCTTTCCATGGTTTATCCCAGCAGCTCAACATGCCCTAGTTCAGTCCAATGACAGAATATCAATCCATGTACAACATAATTCCAATTAACTCTACCCACGTATGCCTTTTACCCTCCAGCACGTTCAGGTCTAAAGCACTTAAAACTTTTTCATGCCATCCTTCCATCCCCAGACTAACTTCCCTTTTCTCCTTGTCCTCTCCACTTCTGATGAATATACCCTCTCTGACCTCTTCTTAATCATTCTCTCCATATGTCCAAACCATTTCAGTACACCCTCTTCAGCTGTCTGAACCTAACTCTTTTCATTACTAAACCTCTCTCTTACACTTTTATTACCAAATCAAACCACCTCACACCACATATCGTCCTCAAATATTTCATTTCCAACACCTCCACCCTTCTTCACACATCCTCTTCTACAGCCCATACTTCACAACCACATAAAATTGCTGGGACAAATATACCATCAAACCTACCTATTTTTGCCCCTAAAGATAATGACCTCTCTTTTCACACATTCTCTAATGTTCCCAAAACCTTCACCCCCTCATCCACCCTATGACTCACTTCATGTTACCATGTCCATTCCAAGATATCTAAAACATTTAGCTTCCCCCAATTTTTCTCCATTCTGACTCACACCACTACTAACCTTTCCCTTTACCCTGCTAAACCTAATAGACCTGCTTTAATTCACATTTATTCTCTACCCTGCTAAACCTAATAACCTTAATTTTATTCACATTTACTCTCAACTTCCTCCCTTCACACACTTCCTAACTCAGTTCATAATTTCAGCAATTTCTCACTCAAATCTGCCACCAGCAAACGACTGACACATTTCCTAGGCACCCCTAATCCCCTACAGACTGCATATTTTGCCCACCTCTCCAAGCCTCTTGCATTTACCTCCCTCAGCACCCCATCTATAAACATATTAAACAACCATCACACAACCATGCAACAGGCCAACCTTCACTTGGAACCACTCACTCTCCTCTCTTCCAACTTGTATACATGCCTTATACCCTTGACAAAAACTTCTCACTGCTTATAGCAGCTTTCCTTTAGTACCATATATTCTGAACACCTTCAACAAGACATCTCAACATCTCTTATCAACCCTCTCATATGCTTTTTCTATATCCATAAATGCCATATACAAACCCCTCCTTTCTCTATGTATTTCTCACACTCTTTTTATATTATAATCTATTGTCTTTTTAATTCTACACGTAATTCTATCAATTCAGAAAGGGAAACACCTTTGATTTTTTCCATATGAAAGGTAGTATATGAGTATATGGAATTCAACCACTGTAAAAGTAGAGGATCTAAGACAGAGTTCATCTTTCCCATTTTGCCTAAATCTGCAGTTTAATTAAAACTAACATCTTCACCTAACTAGCAAATGTACTGATTTTAGCAAAAAACTTCTTTCACTATGAATGATGCTAACTATCTATCTATATCTCTGATGTCTGTTCCCTTCTGGAACTCCCTCAAGAGGGTGGACATGGCAATGAATGATGCAAGAAAGGGAATTTAGGCACCCACACACCATTTATCGCAATTACAATTTACTAAATGTTCTCAATCTATGGATACCATATTCATCCATCCTTTGCATACTGTGCATTCACTGTAATACAAGACAGCCACTGAACAAAGTAATACAGCTTTACATGGTGCATATGGGAAGGGCAGTTAGGTTCAAGTTCCAAAGCACAATTGGTGAGCCCTAAGCAGCTAAATGTTTGTAATGTAATGAATTTATCAGTAGTTTAGTTTTGAGCAGTTTTTCAATCTGCATACTCATGACCCATAAGAAAGGCAAAGATTCTTGGACAAACATCTGCTAAATTACTCTCTCTATCTAACTAAATCTCTGATGCCTGTTCCCTCTAGGAACTTCCATCAAGAGGGTGGCTGGTAGCCATGGCAGAAGTCTTCACTTATCCCAGTCCATACATTCCACCCTTGCATACATGATTCCATGCATTCTTCTACCATGTCTCTCCCCAAGTACTCTTCCCTTCTATTTCCATATGTTACAGGTTGTCTTCTCATCCCAGTCCCTTTAACTGTACTATCATACTCAACTTATACACTACCTGTCTTGCATTCTTTTCACAAGCCCAAACCATTCACCCACTCCACAATTCATTCCCTTTGCAGTCCATCCCTTACCAAATGTCTCTTGCACCCCTTCATTTTTTTCTTCATTCTCTCGAGTCAATCCAAATGTCCCTCCCAAAAATCTAATCTCCTCAGCCATGTCCATGCTTCAGCTGCACTGGTCAGGGTTGGGAGGCCTATGCTGTCTCTTCCATATCACCAAACTTACCCCAAACAACTCCTAAACACTTAAATTCTCTCATCTCTTCAAGTCTTACTCCCATATTCATAACACAGATAAGTACACTTTCTTCTCTCTCTCTTTAAGGCTTTGCGAAATCTATTCTTTCACTCTGTTTCCTTTCAAACACCGTCACTTAACTTTTACTTGTGCTTAACTTTCTGCAACTCCTCTTCACTCTCAGCAGACAACACAGTATCATCTGCAAACAGGCTTATCACTATCCACTACGCCTCACTGTCACACTCCATCTCTGCACCCTCTTTCCCTACTTTTGCTTCCATCTCTGTTTTCACTCCATCCATCTATATGTCATAAAGCCAAAGTGACATCACACAGCCATGCCTCACACCCAACTCTCCATCCATTCTTACACTTGCATTTGCTTCTTTACAGAAGCTTTCACTCCATCCAACAGTTGTTCCCCTACCACATACATCCTTAACGCGTCCCATAAAGCATTCCACTCGACTCTGTTATATGCTTTCTCCAGATCCATTCAAACTGTATACAGCTTCTTACTTTTTGTTAGATACTTTCCATAGTCATTCTCACCACAAACATCTGATCCACAGATTTTTGGCAATCATACTTATTTCCCTTTTTAATAAACAATGTTAACATATATACATTTTAATATATGCAAAACTCTCCTCTCTTCCTACTCATGCACAAGCCTTACACCCTTGATGAAAACTTATCACCGTTGATATGATTCCCTCCCACATCATATACTCTTAACACCATCCACAAAGTATCTTTATCAAACATATTGTATGCTTTCTCCAGATCCATAAATGCCACTTACAAATCTAAATCTCCCATATTTCTCTAAGTATTTTTCACATTTTTTTATATCATCATTTATTATCTTTCTAATTCTGCATGCCAATCTATCAATTCACAAAGGGAAAAATCTTTATTTTTTCTACATGGGAGGTTGTATACGGAATTCAAATGCTGTATGAGTAAATGGACTGAAGACAGTGTTCACCTTTCCCATTTTGACTAAATCTGTGGTGGACTTAAAGCCAACATCTTCAAAGAATCATATACAACAAGAAACTTACAAGATTTTTAGCCATGTTGGCTGGTGTTTCTTGAGTTATCTTCTCCATAGGAATGTCCGAATCTGGGTAAAGTAATGGGGCAAGAACCACAGGGACACGTGACCTTGGAAACTCGCGCTGCAGAGCACAAATGAAGGCCTGCCGTGATTCCGGAGGTAGCAGGGCAGCAGGTGGATCCCTCCACAGATGAACAATTTGAGTCAGTAACAAATGAAGGGCTTCTGTCGATAGCTCCAACAATTCACGGTCTCCTGATTCTGCAAAAAGCATTGAAAAAATTTTCAATATGTCATAAACTTTATATTACTACATTTTCTTTCTTTCATAATGACCAACATGGCAAAAGTAAAATGCCCCAATCAAAGGCCATCTCAAGTGAAAGAAAGTATGAAGACAAAAAGAAAGCAGAAATTAACAGACTTTACTCTTAAAGGCAGAAAGATTATGGGGAAGAAAATTCCACAGCTTAGCCATTTGAGGGTAGGAGGACATATTATGACAGTCAATCTTTGAGTGGCCTGTTTTCACACAAGATATTTTGTGAAGCAATAGCCAGACATGTGCCTTACATCCAAGCCTTAGGGGCAGGGGCACATGCAGACAGCTCACAAGAAAAGTGACCACATTAATACCCGCAGAACAAAGACAAAGAGCAGATACAGTGTGGCATACAGAATAAGATGACTAAAGCAAGGGATGCCAAGAGAATGAGTGAGATGGAAGGCTTTTGATTTCACTCTATTTATCAGATGTGGAAGATAAGTCATCCCTAATGTGTGAGCAATATTCCATATGAAGGCAACATAAAATGCCTGTCAATCTGAAATAGCCACTCAAAAGCAAAATAATTACAGCACTTACATAACAGTATAGAGAACATCAGATTGGGGAGGAACTGGGTGATTTCATAAGTGGTAGGGGATGTGTGGATAGGGGGTTTGCTTTTAAGGATTTATTCTATTAATTAAACTTGATCGTAATTTCCCACATTAGCGAGGTAGCGCCAAGAAACAGATGAAGAAAGAGCCATACACTCTCACACACACATATATACATACATGCACATATATGCACAATACATATATACATACACATGCATATACACATATACACATGTACATACTCATACTTGCTCACCTCCATCCACTGGTAGTGCCAAGAAACAGATGAAGAAAGAGCCATACACTCTCACACACACATATATGCATACATGCACATATATGCACAATACATACATATACATATATACATACACATGCATATACACATATACACATGTACATACTCATACTTGCTCACCTCCATCCATTCCTGACGCCTACCCGCCCCACAGGAAATAGCAACGCCACCCACTGCATCGGTGAGGTAGCGCCAGGAAATTGACTAAAAAGGCCACATTCGCTCACACTCAGTCTCTAGCTGTCATGTGTAACGCACTGAAACCACAGCTCCCTATCCACATCTAGGCTCCACAGACCTTTCCATGGTTTACCTAAGACATTTCACATACCCTGGTTCAGCCCATTGACAACATGTCGACCCTAGTATAACATATTGTTCCAATTCACTCTATTCTGTGAACACCTTTCACCTTCCCACATGTTCAGGCCCCAACCGCTCAAGATCCCTTTCACTCCATCCTTCCACCACCAATTTGGTCTCCCGCTTCTCGTACCCTCCACCTCTGACACATATATCCTCTTTGTCAACCTTTCCTCACTCATTTGTGCCACATGTCCAAACCATTTCAACACACCCTCTTCTGCTCTCTCAAGTCTACTTTTTTTATTACCACACATCTCTCTTAACTTTACATGATTTACTTTATCAAACCATCTCACACCACACATTGTCCTAAAACAATTCATTTCCAACACCTCCACCCTCCTCCATACAACTCTATCTATAGCCCATACCTTTCAACCATATAATACTGTTGAAACTAAAACTACTATTCCTTCACACATACCCATTTTTGCTCTCTGAGATAATGTTTTTCTCTTTCACACATTCTTCATTGCTCCCAGAACCTTTGCCCCCTCCCCCACCCAATGACTCACTTCGGCTTCCATGGTTCCATTCACTGCAAAGTCCACCACTCCCAGATATCTAAAACACTTCACTTCCTCCAATTTTTCTCCATTCAAACTCACATCCCAACTAACTTGTCCC
>JAYMFT010040735.1:0-15616 GCA_038088735.1 Panulirus argus | reverse complement strand
CCCCCCCCCCCCCCCCCCGCCGGCGAGGTAGTGCCAGGAGACAGACGAAACGGCCACATTTGCTCACACCCAGTCTCTAGCTGTCATGTGTATTATGGACTATTATCTGTTAGCTAATATCAAATCTACATATATGATAAAAAGGAAATGTGGTAAAAGGAAGTCAGTGGCAATGAATATGCCTAAGCCAGAAGTGAAAAGAAAGAGGACGAGACATGATTATAACTTCCAAATTTCTCTGTCAGTTTGACATTTTCAACAGTGAGCAATTCTATGAAATCAACACAGCAGAAAGAACAAAAACTCTTTCATGAAGTCACTACATATATGAAACTCTACATGCAAGGAAGGCAAATATGCATTTTTTTGTTTTCTAAGTCATTTGAATGTAAATTGCAAAATTTCATTAAAGAAGATAGACAAAAAAAGGCAAATCTTAAACTAAGAAGATGGATCAGAGAGTTTCTAATAAACAGAAAATACAAGGTACTGGTATATGGAACAGTGTCTGAGGATGACGTATTATCAAGATTGCTACAAGAAAAAATATTAGCTTCAATACTATTTATAACATTGTTATAAAACACTCAATATGGTAACAAAAAGAATAACTAGATGTTTTGCACATAACACCACAGTAAGTAAAAGAACATGTAGAAAAAATACATAGACTGAGATTCTTCTCTACCTAATTCATAATCTATTATTCACCCTGACTGCTTGATATGCTGTGGTTTAGCCCACTAACAGCACATCACCCCCATAAAGCACATCAAATAAGGTCATTCTACCCCACTGCTGCAAGCAACACAAATGCCAAGATCTCTTACAATTTTCGGCCAGAAAAAAATTAAGACAGATCACCCATAAAATGTCCTGGAGTAAAAGGAAAATAAAAACACAGAGAACTGGTTTCTACAATGGACAGAAATGTGTGTTTCAGAGGGAAATCAAGGAATGGAGTGCTCACCATCTAGAATCACATACATTTGGATTGCAAGCCATATCAATATCATTACATCTGAACTACTATGAACATAATTAAAGCGTACAGAACATATAAGAGTTCATAAAAAATAAAGAACAAATGATATGATCAGGAACACAAATAACATGAAGTGAATGAAAAAGTGCTGGATTCTAAAGTGCTGGCATCTAAAATGACTGTTCACTCATTATACTGAAAACCCTTGTCAAACAATATTGATACACAAGAGCTATTATCATTAAGGGAAAACAGCATTATGTAAGAAACTGAAAAAGAAGAGTTATGTAATAAAGTAAAGCTGCAGAAGTAGCATGATGAATAAAAAAGTGAATTCTGGACATTCAAAACAACTATTTGCTAACAGTACTTGAAAATATTCAAAGTGGTATATGTAGCTGCAATCATAAGAAACACAAAAGGAAATCCAAGAATTAAGTAAGAACCTGAAAATTATGTAACAAGGTGAAATCAAAAGAAATCATTCACCACAAATAAATAACAAGGAGTAATATACCAAATAATGATTCAAATCAAGGAGGTGCCATTATTTGCAAAAACAATTAGCTAACTAGATTTAAACAAAAACAAAAGTAGGCAGCCTTGTTAGGACAACAGTAAGTACAAATACTTTAGTAACATGAAGAGCTGGGATAAAATCTCAAATAGCCACCTAACAGTAATAACAGCAACATAAATGAATCTATGGTGTATTTAGCAAAAGATAAAAAATTAATTACCTGCTACAAACCAAACATCTAGTTCTATATCACTAGATAGGATTATGGTAGAAAATACATTAAAAAAATATTATCTGGATAGAAAAGCCTTATATTTTCTACAAAAAACAGTCTCAGCACATGAAAGAATCATAAAGAATGAAAGCAAACTTTGTGACCTTCTAAAACAAAGGAGAGAGAACAATTTAACAAATGGTCTGCAAACTGCTGCAAGTGGTACAGAACAAATCACAGAGAACTGCCTGCAATTATATGTAAAAAATGAAGGATGAGCATAACTCTAAAACAAGGGTAATCTTCATGTATATAGAAAAAAAAAACAGAACTAATAACACAACCACAACTAAGCATACACAGTGCTGAAAAATGTGAAGTACAAAGTGATGATAATGAATATGAGGAACTGAATGACTCTCAAATTTCCTGCACATCCAAAGGAACTGCAATTGGGAAAAAGTCATCCAATTCATTAGTACTACCACAATGAATATAACAGGAAGATAAGTAGCAAGAGATTGATATGAGGAAATGAAAGATATAGAATTAAAAGGAGAAGGAAATGGGCTAGATAATGTCTGACAAAAGGGAAACAGGTGAAAATGATGTGACAGTAAAGGACTCAACTAAGTGTTATCTAGGAGGTAAATGTAAATATATAAACAAACTGCGATACATTCACATAAATACAAGTGGAACCTTTGCCAGGTTTGAAGAATACAAATGGGGCAGCAACGCGTAGATTCTTACACCCATCAAAAATAACAGACAGATAAGAGAGCCTAAAGCTACTGGGTATCACCAAAAACCAACATCAAAAATTGGACGAACATGAGGGAATATGATTGACATGATGGGGTAAGAGTGGGATAACACAAATACACAAAAAGGATACAACAGAGTATACAACAGAACATCAAGCGCAGGACATCATGACTGCAAACACTTCCAGAATCAGAGGGAAGTACAACATAACAGTTAATTAGGTGAAGAATACAGAATGTAGCATGAATGATAGGTTTGAACAAGAGCAGAGCTGGAACAGGACTGATTACACAAAAAACAAACATTTGTCAGTCAAGGTCCTTATAGATCTAGCATGAACAAAAAAACCGAGAGTAGAACAAAATATATTATTTAGTAACAAATAGAGGTCATAGAGAACATCCTGAATCAAAATGTATATCATCAAGGATGATACAAAATTATCAAGTCTGAAATAATACTTGGAAACATACCTATGCAATGTCACATAAAGATTTACAAATATCCCACAAAGAAACTTAAATGTCTATTTAGAGTCATACCAGGAGAAATTAGAAATATGCATGGAACAAGCACATAAGAATTCAAAATACAACTGGACTGAAGGCTGAAGGCAATCCCCATGAGCCTCAAATAGATATATATTATTGGAGCATTGTAGTAGAAAGAAGTCTTGTAATTCAACAAGAACATGTGGCAAGCACTAAGTGCTAACCCTGCCATTCTGGTAAAATCTTGTTGCAGGCACATAGCCAAGTACCCTTCTTGAGTTTTAAAGCTCCTAAAGTCTCTTTCATTCCATCTTTCTATATCCTTCTTAAACTCCCGTTTCCACTTCCTCCAATTCTGAGACATGTTTCCTCTTAGTCAGTCTTTCTTTGCTTTTCCTCTCCATACATCTGAATAATTTCAGCACATAACAGTCAGCTCTCTCAGTTAGACTGCTTTTACTGTCACAGCTTTCTCTTGCATGTCATACGTTAAAAATTCAACCTACCTCACACCACATATCATCTTCAGGCATTTAGTTTTTAAACTATCCTCCCTCTTCCTTTCCTCTGCATTCAAGGCCTACGACTTACTCCCATATAACAGTCGGAACTGCCACAAACATACCCATTTGCCCTACCAGACAATGAACTCTTCTTTTACACATTTCTTAGTGCATCCAAAACCTAAAAAAAATTCACAAAGTGGAAGGAACAGATAACATATCCACAGGAATCCCATGGAAAATGTCAATATGAAAATAATACCAATAAAATTCAATGTCTTCTCCAATATGAAATCTGGAAGAAAAAGAGAACTGAAAGGTTTTAAGGATGATAAATGGCTTAGACAGTGCCACATGATTCAAGAGATACAACTGAAATGTGAGTGACTACAGAGAACAAAAGTAATGTGAAACTTGCAACATATGTGGTGAGTGCTACAAACTATCTCCACCCCCCAAATAAATCTTGGTGTAGGTACTTGTAACATGACAGGAACTCCTTATAAAAACCTAGACCTCAATATGACTAGCATTTATTGTCAGATTCTCATTTCATGCATCCTGTAAAACTCATTCAGCACCTTTAGTAATTTCTCTTTACTTTTTACTAACAATCTGAACTGTCCACATATAAGATAGTCAATAACAAGCAGGTCTTTCTATCTAACTCAAGCTTTGTTCCCTTTCTTACTTTCTGATTTCACTTTTCTTTTAGCTGCACCCATAATCATATGTAAAATCAAGATGAAATAACAGCCTTGCCTCACTCCCATATCCATCTCAAAACTTTCACTCAGTCCATCATCTACATTCAAATAGGCTTTACTATTCTGCTGAATGATTTTGTTGCATTCAGCAATTCTCCTCCAATACCACAAATTTTCAGTACCTCTCACAATGTAATTTACCAGGAATATAGTACAAAATGACTAAGTTTAAGAGACAACTGGTGAATGATGGTTATTCCTGACTGTATATAATGGAAAAATTAGGAATCCAGGCCCAACACATACAACATAAAACACTTAGATACACTTACTAGTTTTCTCCCCACTTGTGTAAGATTTGTCCAGTGTCCTTATTCAAATGTATAAGAGTTGGCTGAGAAATAGCATTAACTTTGTCCCGTAGGTCATTACCAATAAAAGTTGAGCCATCCCATGACCGTTCACCTCGATGGAAAACAACCACGTCACCATGGGAGTCTAAGGCAACTGCAACAACCTGGCCATACTCCACTTCATTTTGACCCCATTTTGGTACTACATGATATGCTGGAATCAAAATAAGAAATATGTAATGAGTGAAAGAAAATCAAATTTTATCTTTGGTAGTTTTTCAAGTTGCTTATAATCTATTTAAAAGTTCTGATCAGATATACTTCCTAGATAATTCATTTTACCATCATTAAGTCCACTCCAAATCTTTATTAGGATGGCATGGAAGGAGGAGTGGTATGGATGGGAATTACTGAAAATTATCAGGGAAAGAAGACTATGCAATTGTGCTATCACCAAGAGTATTAGAAGGTGTGATAGAGCATAGATGGAATGGATCAAGAACAGTGTGGGTGAAAGGAAAGATTGTAATTGTGAACCATGTATGGGTATGTGTACATGTGCCTGTGAATATGAAGAATATGCAAGGTAAGGATGAAATGAAGTATTTCTGGAGAAATTTGAATGACTGTATAAATGATTTTGAGAAGGAGAGAAAGGTGATTGTAATGGGTGATATGAATGCAAAGGTGGGATGTTATGAAACTGGTGAAATAGTAAATGTGGAGTGCCTGGAGTAAATGAAAATGAAGTTACAGTGTGGATATCTGTACTGAAAAGGGTTTATTCCTTGTAAACACTTTTTTTTCAGCACAAGATGATCCACAGGTATACATGGATAAGAAATGATGGAAGAAAAGAACAAAAGTGTTTGAGTGACTATGTGGCATTGGCTGAAAGGTTGAGAAAGGCTGTGCTAGATGTTATAGAGTTCAGAGGATTCACTGGAGACTGACCATTTCATGGTTCTTGTGGGGGTGAGGATCAGGGAAAAACAGAGGTATAGTGTAAGGAGGAATGAAGAAGTAAGAGTGTTGGCAAGTGATAAGATGAATCAGAAAGAATGCAAGGAGGAGTATGAAAGGAGGGTGACTGAAAGTTTTGATGGATATGCAGTAAATTTAGGGATACAGTCATATGTGAATGAGGTGTTAAAATGTGTAGAGAAAGACTGTTAAAGGTTGCAGAATTAGTATTTGGATAAAAGGTCATGAGATATAGGAATAAAAAAGGAAATGTATGGTGGACAGATGAGATTAGAAATGCTGTGGAAGAGAATAAAAAAGGCATATAGTAGAATGCTGATAGGAATGTATCAGCAGTAGTTCAACAAAGGAGGGAAGAATATAAGATGTGTAAGTGGAATGTTAAGAAGCTGATAGAGGAAAGCAAAGAAAGATTAGATGAAGATTTTGGAAGAAAGTTTAGTGAAAATTTTGGGGAAAATAAGCAACTGTACTGGAAGGAGGTGAAAAAGGAAGATCGAAGTAAGAGTGGAACTCCTTCTCGGTCTTTCCCCCTCACCCTTGCTTCCTCCATTTCTAAAAATTATATCCTCTTACTCAATCTCTTATGACTAATTCTTTCAATGTATCAAAACCATTTCAGCACACCTTCTTTAGCTCTCCCAACAATATTCTTCTTACCACCACATCCCTCTCTGACCCTATCATTTCTTACTTAGTCCACTCTTATCACATCGCATATTTCCCTCTCACAGATCATTTCCAGCAAACTCACCCTCTTAAGTACCTTGTCATCTAGGGCCCACCACACCATACATCTGTGGGACTATTATATCATCAAACATAGAGTGACCTATCTTTCTAAACATTCCTCAACACTCCCACGACTTCACCCCCTCACTGACTTTGTAGCTCACTCAGCTCCCATGGTTCCATTCACTTCCTAAATATTATGGAGGGGTGGAAGGTTTGTATTGCAGAGAACTTGCGGTAATGTAATGGCTAGAGGTTTCACTATCATCATTGCTAACAGGATGTGAAGAAGGGTTTTCAACATCTTGAGGTACTAGTAAAGTGGCAGGACTTCCATGTTCTCCAAAGGACAACTGGCCAGGCATTTGGGTCCTATAGTGAAGAGTAGTACAAGCAGATTATATCCTAAAGCACAAAAGACAAACCTGAGATAACACCAAGTGGCAACTGATGTTGCCTGATAGCACCTCCCACAGTGTATCGGGATACACATGAAGCATACATTGGGTGCTTTGATTTAGGGATATTACCTTTGTGAGGTGGGAAAAGAGATTAGGCATAAATTAGATAAATTATGAGAACTAACAAACTGCTATTTTGTTTATTCCATTACAGATCTGAACCATCATTATGTAAATCTAAAGGCAACAGAAACAGTTCATATTCCAATCATGCCACCATTTTGCTTTAAAGTATACTTTAGATGAATTTTGAGTGAAGTGATCATCACTGCTGTACAACAACACACTATCTTTGTTCTATGGAAACTATTTCATAGTATTAGGAAAGGGTGAATGAAGTTCTAAATTAAGTTACATGTGTAAGAGAACTAATAAACTGTTAATGAGTGAACAATCCCGTCAGCCTCAAACTACCCTCCTTGACTTCCAAGACAACAGGGACAAGTGTGCATATCAGTCAAAGCACTAACACACTCAGTTTCACATAATTCTTATGACTTCTTAGATCACTTAATCTTGTATCTGCTGCAAACAATTCCCATTCTAGAAGAGCCATCAACAAAGACCAGTCTCTATCATGAACAAACCTTAAGTGAACTATAAAAATAAAAATAAAATACTGGAGAGATAAAGATGTGAAGATAAAAGAAAAAATTGAGGAGGTGGGAAATGTCTTTAAAATGGAGAAGACTATAGCTGTAAAAAAAAAAAGGGGGGGGGGGAGAGCTCCAAAGCTTGCCCCTGAAAGGATAGAAACAAGACAACAGGCACAAAGCAATCACATGATTCTGTGGCTAACCAAGCAATGAGTGATCTAGTTCATGCACACACACAAGCAGCCATTTCAGGGGAGCAAAGACAAAAGAATTACCTACAGAGGAAGGAAAGAGAGCCAATAGTGTGAAGAGAAAGTGGGTCAAGTGTCAAAGAAGAGGCCGGTGATAAGTGAAATATGTATGGTTACAGTCACTGCAGAAGTGAGAGCAGTGCTCTGGCAAAGGCAAATCAATCTTTTGGATAACTGAAAAACTGTTTAGAAGGTAAGAATCTTTTGGATAACTGAAAAACTGTTTAGAAGGTAAGAATCTTTGGGATCTGAACAGAATTACAAGTTTTTGAAGGCAGCTACTTGTGTTATGCAAGATTTACAAGATAGATAAAATGCTGCAGTGGTGTTGAGCATGTTTATTGTTTTAAAAGAAGAAAATACAAAACCATCAGAGGAAATACAAAAGTTGTGAAGAGTTTTAGGTAGACAAACAAGAAGAAACTTTGCTTTGCGGTGCTAACTTAATTACTCGTCTCCCCTACATGGGGAATCCTTTTGAAATCTGACTTTACAGAGGTAATCAAGATAAGAGGAGACATAAACTGAGGAAAAGTTGGAAAATACTTAAGAAAGCGTTCATGTTCAGAATTATGAAAACAGAGAAAATACTGTTGTCAAGAACGAGCCTTTGTTCAGTGTTTAGTAACTGAACAGGTTACAATATTACACAAGTGAAGACAGTGTGCACCTTTGAAGTTATTACAATCAACTAGGATCGCAAACAAATGTTGAACTGAATAACTTTGTCTGATGAACAGCAGGCACCATCTTTGCTGCAAGTCAAATCATAGGATGGTTGTTAGTGTTCCTATGGACCTGCTCACTCAATAAAGAAGTGTTAGTTGTTTTACAAAAGTTATTTTTTGGACAGTAAAAAAAAAACAATGTTGGTTCTTCCTTGAAAACACTAGAAGGTAGCTAATATGGAAGAGAAATAACATATGACTGTGTTGCAAAATCTATAAAAATGACCATGAACTTATATTGCCGAGCATGTGAGCATCATCATGATATAAGCACTACCTTTAATACCTCTGAAATCATTACACAATGGTTCAAGGCATTCATTGAATTGTTCACTCAATCTTAGTGTATCAGTTCCCTTCCAGCTGTTATTTCTGAATGGGGAAAATATTGAAAATCTATACGACCATTTCTTTAACCCTCTAAAGTGATACATAGTCACCATCGCCTGTGATATGAGTGGATGTTGGTTCAAAGTTCTTGTTGAAAAGTTCACTATTGTTGAACAGTTCGCTAAAATAGCAATTTGTTACTTTTCTTTTGAACAACTGGGAACTGCACAAGAATTAATTCTACCAGAAGCTTGAAGTTGTTTTTCCTTTCTTAATGTTTCATTCAAAACAGGTTGCTGGGTGTCTTGAGGCTTCTGCTTTGTTTGAAATCCACGTGGTGACAGGAAATCACCAGTATCCTCATATTCACCAAAGGCTGCAGTTTTTGTTTGGTATCTACTATCTGTAAAAAGGAAAAAGACAAGTATATCTACAAAACCTAATAAATAACAGTAGGCACATCTAAGTTACAAAAATGGGAAATTTATTCATTCATAAATGTATGCAAATCATTCATCTGATGTTTTTGTTAGAGATGGTTTATAACCCTACTTTATTTTTGTGTGTTCACAAAATTACTTGTTTGCAAAATGCATCACTTCCTGGGAAGATTTTGCATGTGCCTTTTAATTTTGATTTTGATTGCAGGGCTTTGTATCATACCACAATAACACCAAAATTTGTGGCGTGGTAGTAGCAGTGGAAGTGAGCAAAAACTAACTAAAAGAGTCGATCAGAGTGTGCTGGAATAGTTCAGAAATACTGAAGGAGGTTTACGTCAGAAATGAAAACAGCAAAGGAGTTGGGTAGACCAAAGAGATGGTGATGGAGAGAGGGCTCTGGTATAACAGGTCCTGAACATTCAGGAGGGCATGTAGCAATCAATTTGAAATACAGGTAGACATGCTGTCACAGAGTTGAACTAAGGCATACAAGGCAATGAAAATGAACTAAGGAGTAGTTTGTGGGGCTTGGCTGTGGACTGTAGGTTCTGGTTTCAGTACATTAAGCATAACAACTAGAAAGTGGATGTATGCAAATGAAGCCACTGTTTGTTTGTTTCTGATGCTACCTCACAGGCAATTAAGTATAAAAAAAGAAAGAATGTCAAGATTATGAAACCTTCCATTTCATTCTATCTGTATGATTTAGGACAAAATAAATACTTTTGTGTATGGCACAATAAAGAATGTTTATCTAAACTAACAAGGTTCAAGGATCTAACCCAAATTATCTTGGGTAAGGAATGCAATGAGTTACCCTTATTCATACTCCAGTGACTTTGTCTCCTTTAACAAGCATGTAAATGTGTGAATGAAACTGCACAGAAGCCAGAAGACCTAACTAACAATTATTATCATTATATATGACATCAAGATCCCTTTCATGGGGTCCCTGCGGTTTCAAGGCTGCACTCTCCTGAAGCTTCAAGGCTGTACTAAAATCAAAAGAGGAGAAAAAATGAACTCTTTTGGAGTAAGAAGTGCCTTTCATCAAGTAACGATTGCACAGCCTAGCTGGAAAAAATTTTCAGTTCTAATGTAACCAAAAGCAAGGAGAGTCTGTTAACACCAATAAATGACTACAGAATTTAAAAATATACATAACTCACACAAATTATATGTTTTTCAAACCTATTCATTATCTTTCACTTTAGCAAAAATGCATCAGGAACTTGAAAACTATGGAACTTGAAAGTAATGATACAGGAGGGAAGGATTTATAGCTCCTGTCTTTCTGCCTCTCTTAAATCATCTTTTGAACATAGAGGAGATATTTGGGTAGTATTTATTCCCCCCTATCCCCTGGGATATCATATCTTAATCAATCAATAAAAACAATAAAGAGGATTTACCCTGATAACCCTTCATACCCTCTCCACACACCCACCAATGCTCCCACCTCTTCTTAAACTAATGGCTTTGCTGTGTTCTTTTGTCATTCTATATGGGTTAGTAATTATGACAAAATTATAACATTATCATGAATTACTCTATGTAATAAGTATGAATACTGTCAGTATTTGTGAGCTGTGAAGTTGTGAAACATATCTAAGCAAAGATTTTCCAATAAAACAAAGATTTGTAAGGTAAAACATCATTTAATTATGATATATATATCTAACTTTATAGGTAAAACATCATTTAATATGATAAATATGTCTATCAACTTTAGTAAAATATCTCTAAGTAATGCAAAGTTACAGTGCTCATGAATACATCTAATCAATGGATAAACTGAAGAGAAGGCTATACCACAATTTGTGACATCAAGAAAAACATTTATAAAATAATGGCAGACTATATAATAGTATTCTCCCAGGGAACAAGAAAAGCAGAATACTTCTCATATATCTCCTGCATGTCAAAGGAGACTAAAATGGGAGGTGGATGGCTGGAAATCATCCCTTCTTGTATTATAACTTTCCAAAAGAAGGAACAGAGGAAGGAACCAAGCAAGGTTTTTTTCTATGATGCTCAGTTACTGTTCCCAACACTACCATGCTTTGGCAAAAAATGGCAAACAGGAAAGAAAGGTCATAATGACGTGTTGGCAACATTAAATGCATAACCCATGTGACTCAGAACTCATTTTAGATCCAGGATGTGCTGTATTATCTATCTACTTTAGTATGCTCAAAAACTTTTGCTAGAGAAAAGGAGAAAGATACTATCCACATACCTCCTTTGAGTTGTAGGAAATTCTCCCCTCTTATCTGATAACATTCTAATAGATATAGAAGGAGAAAAGCAAGAGTTTTTCTCAAAGATTCAGTTCCCAAGGCTACCTTGCTATGGCAAGAAAGGCAGGATTGTTTATCAAATAAGCAATAATCCAGCTAACCCTTTCTCCCTGGATAATAAAAGATCATTCACTGATGGCAGATGATTTCAAATTAATATTAGTTTTATTTTCTTTTATGTGATAAAATCAATGATGCTTCTGTCAACATATTTTGTTCTGAAAACAAGGAGTGATCCTGATATCAAAAATGATAATAAAAAATATGGAGACAACTAGAAAAATATATCCCAGTTGGTTTCATTTATCTTTACTTTTCTTTAACTAGAACAATTTTTCAAACCTTAAAACATCATGAAAAAGTCACTCTTTACCAGTTAACCATCTTCTCATTGTTTCTAGTACTTCTGCTTTTCATTTTCTTTTACCTCTTTCATCGTACTTATCTGCTTGTTTATACAGGACTTGCTAAAGCAGCGTTCAATTTCTAAATGTCTATTTCACTATGAAAACAGCAGATGACAATTTCAATGTCAGGGAAACCTTTAAAAAGAATTGTTGGGTATATGTTTTTGGTGCTTCTATAAAGCCTTCCACTTTGGAATATGTGGAGATTGACAGCAAATGAACTGTCTGAAGACTTTGCATGTGAAAACCAGTAAATAACGTGAGAAAAGGTAATATGAAACAGGTATAAAGAGGATTTTAGTTAATGGTGTGAGATGAGGAAAAAATTATTTCCTTTATAGACCTCATGATGTGTGTAACCACAGGATTTGTGTAAAGTAATAATGTTTGAAAAGAAACAGAGTGAAAGGGTAGATTTTGCAAAGCCTTACAGATTGAGACAAGAAAATGTACTAAACTGTGCTATAGATAAGGGGAGAGAAATACTGGAAGAGGTGAAAAAATGTAAGTGTTTGAGAGCTATCTTGGGTAAGTTTGGTGATACAGAATAAAGGGAAGGGGTGTATGTATGGAAGTGAGGAAAGGATTAAGGGACAGCATAGTCCTCTTGACCCTGACCTATGCAGTCAAAACATGGACATGGGATGCATCACAGAGGTCACATATCCAGGTAGTGGAAATGAATTATTGGAGAGGAGCATGTGATATGACTAGATGGAATGAGGAAAGAAATGAGGGGTGTATGAGAAATTTGGTATGGCAAGAAATACAAAGGAAATGAACGGTGGAGTGGGAGAAAGGGTGAAATATAATACTTTGAGATGGTTTGGGCATGTGGAAAGAATGCAAGATGGAGAGTTTACAAGGACAGTGTAAGATAGTATGGTTAAAGGGATTGGTGTGAGAGGAAGACCACCTGCAGCATGGGAAAATAGGGTGGAAGATTACTGGAGGAAGAGTAATGGGAGAATGCATGGAATGGTGTATGCAAGGGAGGCATGTAAGGACAGGGATAAATGGAGACTTGTGATGTGGTCACCCCCTTGATGGGAGTTCCTGGAGGGAATGGGCATCCGGGATAAAGGTAGATAAATAGATAAACCACATCCCTAAAGATCACTAACATTTCTATTAACCAATAAAAATAATCATGAAGATTCAATCAATTTATAGTAACTTTTATGAGAAAGTCTTACAATACTGAAGCAATCAATTAAACACTCAATAAACCACTTATGCTTTTCCGTGCATTTTGCTACAGAGTAGATATCATCTAAAAAGTTAGCACATTGAAAGTTCAATAGTAAGAGTTCATCTGCCAAAATAAAGAATCATACAGAAAAGGTACAGCATTCCAATCCATTTATCAACATGAAAAAGAATCATACAGAAAAGATACAGCATTCAAATCCATTAACTAACATGAAAAGAACCACAATAAACTATTCACTGAAACTACAATAATACTGTATTTGAATCACAGTACTAATTAACAAAGCAGTTCTTAATACTAGAAAAATAATGCATACAGAAAAGGCATTCTCTGCTTAATGTAGTAGTTGCATTCCCTTAAAGTGCTATTATGAGTAAAGTAATGCTTATCAATCCATGTTTTCCGATACGCTTCCATTTTCTAAACTAGCTGTCAACCACCCTAAGGGAAGAGCCAGCGGGAACCCCCCCCCCCACCACCATAACCACCACTCTTCTTTAAATAACACAAAACGTATTATCATGATCCACAGACTCTGCAAAAAACAGTTTTATGCTCACAAATGCCCTCATTATAGAATTTTAAGATTTTATCACTTTACTTATCAATGTCATAAATGGTGGAGGTACCAACACCATACAACTTCCAAAAATTTTTCACTGCCACACCTATATTCAAATTCTTTAAAGTTTCCTCTTTTATCTACTGTTTTGATACATGAACTCCCCTTCAGCTACTAGGTAAGCAATGATATCCTCTTAGATTCCATAAAAAGGTAAAATACATATGGAACAAAATTCCCTTGGGTGTTAGGATACTGTAGTTCACCAGTTATGGAGACTCTTTTGCTGTGGTCATCCCCTTAGGGGAGTTCCCAGAGGGAACAAATCTCGGGGATACAGATGGACAGACAGACACACAGGTAGTTTGGTTACTCACCTAGGTTAGATTATGGGCACATCTAAAACTCAAAGGGTACTCAAATGAACAAATTTAGATCATGTTAAATAATCAATTGCCACATATCTGACAACAGAATTACAGATTCTTGATTTTGTACTAAGTTGCACAAATACTAATACTAGCAGTAAAACAAAAAATTATCATCAAATAATACTAATACCAGGATATACTGAAAACTACCAATTCACTCTTGCTCAAGGTGACACAGGACAATAAAAAACTGTGCCACACAATATCTATCTATCTTTATTCTAGGTTCCTGTTACCTTAGGGAATCCTCTCAAGGGAATGGCCACTACAAAAGAGTCTCCATAAATGATGAACCCCAGTGCTGCTTCTTAGCCTTTTGTGCCTCATCTTTAGCAGGCCACTGGCAGAGGGCAACTCTAGTGCAGTGTTTTCAGAAGCTGCTACCAAATGTTTTTACCAACTACTTCTATCTAATGTGTCTACCCATTGTTTCTGCCTAATTTTCCAACCTACTTCTTCTAACAAATGCTCCCACGTAATCTTCCTACCTACTACTTCTACCTGATGCTCCTATATAACATTCCTACCTACTTCTAGTTTTGCTCCTTTTTCTAAAGACAGGGCTAGTGCATAGAGCACACTGCAGATAAATTTAGAGTTACGAAGAATGAGTTGTGTGACTTAAGTGTTGTGAAGTGTTATGTATGACAAGGAAAGATTATTTGTTTGTGGACAAAATGCCTGCAGTTCATGTGAGTGAGACAGCAATAAAAGACAGCTGTCAAGGTCACTGGAATAAAACTTGACATCCACTGAAGTGCTGGTTCACTGCACAGCTGTCACTAACCCTCCCAATACCCAGTTTGGTAGTACCACTAATATATCTCCCTGGTTGATGGCTGCCTACCAACTACTACATAATAAGCAGCTGATAACTGGCAAACACTGACAGCATAAACTAAACATTCAAAATGAAATCCATAACATTAGCAACATGCACAATAATGATAAAGCATAAACTGGAGTGAAAACATATAAACCTGAGAGGGATGTATTATATACTACTCCCCACCTCTGAACCCTCCACCATCAGGACTAGGAGAAAGCCAGGCCCTGCTTGGCTGTCTTAAACGCTCGGGTATACCATCATCTCCATAGTCATATATATAGTCCAAGCCTGCCAATGGAATGATCTGTCTGTTTATTTCACAGAAATCACACATAAAACAATAAACAAGAGTAATCAATGCGTGCAGTTACATCATTTTTTAGTTTTATATAATGATGTGGGTAGCGTTTAAACAAAACTAAAACAGCATTAAATATGAAGATATTATTCAAATATGAAGATATTATTATGGACGAAATACCAAAAAAGTATATAAACAAGTTAAGGACATGATGCAGCTGCCACAGAAATTGCAATGCAATCCAAAACCAGTTTTAAACTGTTTCTCAGTCTTTGAGAAATTCACATGTTAATGCATGTTGGTCATCAGCAACTATTTGTCTTGAGTGTAACAGAACACCTGAAAGATATATATATATATATATATATATATATATATTTTATTATTTTTTTTTTATTATACTTGATCGCTGTTTCCCACGTCAGCGAGGTAGCGCTAGGAAACACACGAAGAAAAACCCCATCCCCCCGCATACACACATATATACATACATGCACACATATGCAC
>JAYMFT010040724.1:0-15617 GCA_038088735.1 Panulirus argus | reverse complement strand
ACTTCATCTTCCGCAAGGCTTTCACCACTTCCTCTCTCTCCACCACACCACTCTCCCTGACTCTCACACTCTGCACCTCACCCCGACCAACACAATCTCTCAGCCTCCGGCAATCTTTTGATACGCATTTTATTATTCTTTTCCCTATCTTTTTGATCGGCGTACAATCATTCAATCCAAAAATAATTGGTGATTTAAGTCTATCAACATCTGAATATATTACAGGAAAAAGAGGAGGTGGGAAGCAGTATCTGGTAGAGGCTGCAGCACAACTGGCTGGCAGGTTTACTACCACTTTCATCTTGTCTGCCCTCACCCCGTCCTCCACTGTAACCTCACTCCTCTCAGGTTAGTGTTCAGACTGATGTGTTTAGATATGTAGCACTTATACATAATTAGGAAATATGTAGGTTCAAGATAACTGAAAAGTGATATCATTCATATGCTTGAAAGTTTTAGCAGTTTATCATAAAGTGAAAGGTAAGTAATAAATCACTGGGCAAGGTAAGTAATAAACCACTGAATAAGGTATGCAGTAAACCTCTGGGCAAGGCAACCAATAAATCACTGGTCAAGGTCACCAATAAACCACGGGGTAATGCAAATAATAAACCACTGGAGAAAATAGGTATAAACTGGTGGGTAAGGGAAGTAGTAAAATATAGGCAAGGTAATAATAAACCACTGGGCAAGGTAAGTAGTAAACCAATGGAAAAGGTAAGCAATAAACCACCAGACAAAGTAAGTAAGACACCACTGAGGGAAATAAACAACAAACCACTGAACAAGGGAAGTAATGAACCATTGGGCAAGGCAAGTAATAAAGAACAAGGTAAGGTAAGCAATAAACCACTGAGCAAGGTAAGTGATAAACCACTTGTTAACGTAACTAATAAACCACTGCAGAAGGTAAGCAACAAACATATGGAGAAAGTAAGCAACAGACAACTGGACAAGGTAAGTAATAAACCACTAGGCAAGGTAAGTAATGAACCACTGGGCAGGGTAAGTAAAAAACACTGAGCAAGGCAGATAATAAACCTCGGGGCAAAGTAGATGATAAACCGCTGGGCAAAGTAAGCAATAAACCAATAAATGATGTAAGTAAAAAAAAAAAAATTGAGCAAGAAAAGTATAAACCACTAGGCAAGGTAAATGATAAAGTACTAGACAAGGTAATTGATAAACAAGTGGACAAGGTATGTAATAAAGCAATGGAGAAGTTAATCATTAAACTACAGGGCAAGGCAAGTAATATACCACTGGGTAAGGTAAGTGATAAAGCACTGGGCGAGGAAATTGGTAAACCACTGGACAAGGTAAGTAATAAACCACCTGGTAAGATGAATAGTAAACCACTGGGCAAGATAATTAACAAATCAATGGGGAAGATAAGCAAAAAACCGCCGGGCAAGGCTAGCAATTAACCATTGGTTAAGGTAAGTAATAAACCACTGGATAAGGTAAGTAATAGGCCATTGAGCAAAGTAAGTAGGAAACCACTTGACAAGGTACCTAATAAACCACTGGGTAAGATAAATAGTAGACCACTGGGCAAGGTAAGTAGCAAACCAACGGACAATATAAGCAACAAACCACTGAGTGACGTAAGTAATAAACCATTGGACAAGGTAAGTAGTAAAGCACTGTGGAAGATAAGCATTAAACCACTGGTCAAGGTAGTCAATAAACCACTAGGTAAGGTAAGCAATATACCACTAGGCAAGATGCGTAATAAATCAATGGGGAAGGTAAGTAATAAACCATTGGGCAAAGTAAGTGATAAGCCACTTGGTAAGGTAACTATTAAACCACTGGAGAAGGAAAGCAATAAGTCATTGGATATGGTAAGTAATAAACCTCAGAGCAAAGTAAGTACTAAACCGCTGAGCAAGTTAAGTAACAATCCACTGGGTGAGATAAGTAGTAAACCATTGGACAAGGTAAGTAGTAAACCAATGGACACGGTAAGTAATAAACCTTTGAGTATCGTATGTAGTAAACCACTAGGCAAGGTAAGAATAAACCACGGGACAAAGTAACAAATAAACCACTGGGTTAGGGAAGTGATAAACTATTGAGCAAGGTAAGTAGTAAATCACGGGGAAGATAAGCATTAAACCACTGGGCATGATAATGAATAAACAAATAGTTAAGGTAAGTGATAAACCAATGGGGAAGGCAAGTAATAAACCATTGGGCAAGGTAAGTGATAAACCGCTGGGTAAGGTACCTATTAAACCACTGGAGAAGATAAACAATTAACCACTGGACAAGATAGTTATAAACCACTAGGCAAGGTAAGTAATAAAGCACTGGGGAAGGTAAGCCATAAACCATTTTGCTAGGTAATTAATAAACCACTGGGTAAGGTAAGTAATAAACTTCTGGGTAAGATAAGTAATAAACCAGTGGGGAAGGTAAACAGTAAACCACTGGGCAAGGTAAGTGATAAACCACTGGGTAAGATAACTGATAAACTACTGGACAAGGTAAGTAATAAATCACTGGGCAAGGTTAGTAAAAAGAATATTAACTAAGGTGAGTAATAAACCAGTGGGCAAAGTAAGTAATAAGCCACTGGGCAAGGTAAGTAATAAACCACTGGGCAAGACAAGTAATAAATCACTGAGGAAGGTAAGTAATAAAGCAGAGGGATGGTAGGCAATATACCACTAGAGAAGTTAAGTAATAAACCATTGGATAAGGTAAGCAATAAACAACAGGGCAAGGTAGGTAACGAACCACCTGTCAAGGCAAGTAATAAACCACTGGGCAAGATAAGTAATTAACCATTGAGGAAGGTAAGTAATAAACCACTGGGCAAGACAAGTAATGAATCACTGGGGAAGGCAGGTAATAAACCACTGCGCAAGATAAGTAATAAATCACTAGGCAAGGTATGTGATAAGCCACTTGGTAAGGTGAGTAATAAACCACTTGGCACGGTAAGTAATAAACCACTAGGCAAGGCAAGTAATAATTACTATTGGACAAGGTAAGTAGTAATTACTAGGCAAGGTAAGTAATAACCCACTGGGCAAGGCAAATAGAAAATCATTGGGGAAGGCAAGTAGTAAACCACTGCGCAAGGAAATAATAAACCACAAGGCAAGGTAAGTAATACCAGTGGGCAAGGTAAGTAATAAACCACTGGGCAAAACAAGTAATAAATCACTGAGGAAGGTAAGTGATAAACCATTGGGCAAGACAAATAATAAATCACTGGGCAAGGTAAGTAATAAACCACTAGGCAAAGCAAGTAATAATTACTATTGGACAAGGTAAGTAGTAATTACTAGGCAAGGTAAGTAATAAACCACTGGGCAAGACAAACAAAAAATCATTGGGGAAGGCAAGTAGTACACCACTGCACAAGTTGAATAATAAACCACAAGGCAAGGTAAGTAATACCACTGGGCAAGGTAAGTGATAAACCACTGGGCAAGACAAGTAATAAATCACTGAGGGAGGTAAGTAATAAACCACTGGGCAAGACAAGTAATAAATCACTGAGGAAGGTAAGTAATAAACCACTGGGCAAGACAAGTAATAAATCACTGAGGAAGGTAAGTTATAAACCACTGGGCAAGACAAGTAATAAATCACTGGGCAAGGTAAGTAACAGACCACTGGGCAAGGTAAGTAATAAACCTCTGGGCAAGACAAGTAATAAACCACTGAGGAAGGTAAGTAATAAACCACTGGGCAAGACAAGTAATAAATCGCTGGGCAGGGTAAGTAATAAACCGCTGGTCAAGGTAAGTAATGAACCACTGGGCAAGACAAGTAATAAATCACTGAGAAGGTAAGTAATAAACCATTGGGCAAGACAAGTAATAAATCACTGGGCAAGATAAGTAATAAACCACTGGGCAAGGTAAGTAATAAACCACTAGGTAAGGCAAGTAATATTTACTATAACACAAAGTGAGTAGAAATTACTAGGCAAAGTAAGTAATAAACCACTTGGCAAAGTGAGTAATAAACCACTGGGCAAGGTAAGTAATGAATTACTAGGCAAGGTAAGTAATAAACCACTGGATAAGGTAAGTATTAAACCACTGGGCAAGGTAAGTAATAAACCACTGGATAAGGTGAGTATTAAACCACTCGGCAAGGTAAGTAATAAACCACAAGGAAGGGCAACTGATAATTGTTAGGTAAGGTAAGCAATGAATTACTAGGCAAAGAAAGTAATAATCCACTAGACAAGGTGAGTAATAAACCACTGGGCAAGGTAAGTAATAAACCACTGGGTAAGGTAAGTAATAAACCAGTAGGCAAGGCAAGAATTAATTACTAGGTAAGGTAAGTAATAAACTACTAGACAAGGTAAGCAATAATTACTCGGCAAAGTAAGTAATGAACCACTGTTCAAGGTAAGTAATATACCACTGGGTAAGGTAATTGATAAACCACTGGGCAAGGTAAGTGATAAACCACTTGGTAAGCTGAAAGAAAAACCACTTGGCAAGGTAAGTAATAAGCCACTAGGCAAGGCAAGTAATAAACCACTAGGCAAGGCAAGTAATAGTTACTACTGGACAAGGTAAGTAGTGATTACTAGGCAAGGTAGGTAATAAACCACTGGACAAGGTAAGTAATAAATCACTAGGCAAGGCAATAATAAACCAATGGGGAAGGCAAGTAATAAGCCACTGGGCAAGGTAAGTAATGAATTACTAGGCAAGGTAAGTAATAAACCACTAGACAGGGTAAGTAATAAATCACTGGACAAGGTAAGTAATAAATCACTAGGCAAGGCAGGTAATAAAATGCTAGGCAACATAAGCAATAAACCACTGGGCAAGGTAAGTAATAAACCACTAGGCAAGGTAAATGATAAACCACTGGGCAAGGTAAGTTATAAACCATTAGGCAGGGTAAGTAATAAACCACTAGGCAAGGTAAGTACTAAACCACTAGGCTAGGTAAGTGATAAACAACTAGGCAAGGTAAGTAATAAACCACAAGGCAAGGCAAGTAATAAACCACTAGGCAAAGTAAGAACAAATCACTGGGCAAGGCAAGTAATAAACCCCTAGGCAAGGTAAGTACTGAACCACTGAGCAGGTTAAGTGACAGATAAAGATTAGACTCGGCAAGTAATAAACCACTGTGAACCTCTACTTAAAAAGAAATATTTCTAATATAAGGGAAGTAGTCTACAAGGGATGCAGAAAAAATGTAAAGATTTGAAATATGTCAATAATTCTAGAGCTAAAGGAAATACCTAAGAATATACATGGAAAAGAGAAGCATAATGATTGTTCTTGTGAGCTGCGGATGTATGTACTAAAAGAGTTTGTAGAAATGAAGAGTGTCACATTAGTACACAAATATGAAGATGTACGTATGGCAGCAAGCGTTTGCAGACATGAGTTTTCTAAGTCCTGGAAGTACGTGAGGTATATGGAAGAGATGATAAAGGAAAATACGTAATTATGAGTTTGCCAAACAGAAAAGATAAGTTATGTGGTATAGAAAATAAGAGTTGTTGTAATTAGCAAAACGACGTCTCTTCAAGATAATTCACTTGAGTAAATTTGTGACTGTATGGACTTAAACATATGGTTAATAACTGGGTGTTATTTGTAGATCTAGAAGTGAACTGTATGCTATCAAGGGGGGTTTATTTATGTACAATTTACTGAGTCTGTTATTGGTCATATTACCAAGGTTTTCTTACTTGGTTGCTAAATTTTAGGGACGAAGTTCTACACTCATAGAACCCCATCTCTTGAACTTACTTTCCTATTACATAAACTTTATAAACTTTTACATACTGTCTGCATTCACTTTTTTTCTCTCAGAAATGCAATTCATCTGCATCTTTGATACTTAGAATACTTCTTTTCATCTTTTTCGTTTTTACTTCTACAATTTTCTTGCTTATTTTGTTATCACTCCCTGTTGTTGTTCTGTCTTTAAATCTTTCACAAACTGTTTTCTCTCATTTTCAAAAGTACCAGAAACATGAGGGTTGTGACAAAGGCTCCCCCGTTTTTCTTTTCCATAGTAGTCAAATGTATAACCTCTAAAACGTGTCCCTGCAACTCTCTTATTCTGGTATCATCTAATTCTCCTTTCTCTAAATCTTCCTTCTCTTTTAGTGTTGTAACCAAACCTGAGAGTCATATTCAATGCTTGGGCTAATTCTTTTGATATATTGAACATTTCCTTATCCATGTACTGAAGTGCAGCTCTTGTATTAACCAGTAGACAGGTTACTTTTGTAACAATTGTTTCTGAAGCACAATTGGCACTGTGTTAGTCCCAAAACCTAAGTTCCCTGCACATACAGACTTATCATCTCCTAGATTATTGTATAGCAATATAGAGGCCTTCTTTTATACTCTATAGTGATATACAGGCTTTCTTTTACTGTGTAGTAATATAGTAGGCTTCTTTTACTGTATAGTAATATAGAGGCCTCCTCTTACTGTATAGTAATATAGAGGCTTTCTTTCATTGTACAGTAATATCGAGGCCTTCCCTCACTGTGTATTAATTTACAGGCCTTCTTTCACTGTATCACATTTCCATTATCTTTCAGCCGCTTAGTTCTAGCCTTATCGATCATTTATCTAACGAGCTTTGGAGTTTTTCTAAGTCCCTTTATAAATTAATGCATTACTCGTCATCCCTTATCTCTCCCATGACCTTGGCATCATACAGAACTGACAAAGTATCACCATAATCAATAAGAATGACCCTGAGAACAAGCCCTGTTTTACAATAACAGCAACTTCAACACATTAGAAAAAGGTTCCACGGACATATATCATTTGTTTTTTCCCACTAAGATCACTTTTGATCACTGAAAGAATGCCTTTTTTACATGCCTGAAAATCAAGCTAATTTACCATCTTCTTGTGTGGGATAATGCCACATACCTTTTTACAGTCTAAGACCACACAATCTACTCATCCATCTCTTTTGTTTAAAATATTGCTCAGTCTGCCATAGAAGTCTAAACGATTGCTGTGGACTATTTTTTCATGAACACATGTCGTCTTTTGTTAAAGAAATCCCTCAGAAGAGAGCAGAAAATTAATGGAAAGATGTATAGATGCGTCACTTTCAGTAAATATTCAGTTGTCAAATATATACAAGCTGATGGGAATATTAGCTAGATAAAACCTCTTTGGGTGCAAACTATATCACTGTTATCCTTACTATTATATGAGAGCAGTCTGAACCTAGGAAATGAGGAGAAAATGAATGCAAGTAGGAAAATTGGTCCAAGTTAGTCCATACAGCAGACCAATGAATGCAGTCAAGTTATACCTGCTTGCAGCACACGAAAGTTGTTCATTTAACTCCTCTTTTCAGTGGAATATTAGCCAGAAATGGATTTACATAAAGGAGAATATCAAGACCAGGCAACTGTGACATGATCCACAAAAAGGAAGCAGGAGGAAGGGATATGACATGTAACAGAGAACAAAAGTTTGAAGTTTTTGGTTAAACTAATAAGAAACAGGATCCAAAATCGGTGCAATAAGGGCTGGAAATAATGAAACTCAAATTTTAGTTTAAAGATCATGAGATATGTCCTGAAATAAAAGAGGAATCCAGGAAATTATGAATTAAGATAAACCATCATGACCACAGACTAACGTCAGTAGAGGGGACTGATAAAGCATGTAACTACGGGAATGAAGGTAGAATATCTAAAGATCAAGAGAGGTCGGAAGGTGCTAATCTAGATGTCCCACTGGCTATTAAACAAGAAGAAATACCCGTACCACCGAGTACTGACGTTTCATTACATATTGAAAGTAGTGGCGAGGGAGATGCAGGTTTTGATGTTGGGCAACAGATTCAGAGTATGTTGACAGATGCAGTGGGACAGAATCTGGGACTTGAAACTGAGGGGCATTGAGCGAAGCTGTAGATAGAATAATAGGTACTCTTAGAAACAGAACAGTTAGCAAAATTTACGAGCCAGTGGATGAAAATTTCAGAACAGTGCAGAGCACAGGATTAGTGCTTTTCAGCTAAAAGGGAGATTATAGTAAAAGCCAAAGACACAGATGATGAACCAAAACTGAGGGACTTGGCTGCAAAGTGGGTGGCACCTAAATTATAAAAGATCAGTTAACCAGGAGTTCGGTAGACATAGATATTTGATGTATTTTGAACTAGATGAAGAACATTCGCAAGATTTAGAAGAGAGGGGAAATATAGAAGAAATACTTATTAAAGGTTCATTAGAGCCAATAGAATTGCCAGATGCAATATCTTTGTTTAAGGAAAGAGGAAGTAATGGTGCTTACAATCAAGATATAAGAAGATTACCAACTATAGTTCATTTGATTTGAGGCAAACTAGCATGGAGGTAACAAGAAACTTGGCAGGAGGATGTAGCAGCCCTGTCAGCAACACAGAGATGGGCAGGAGTGTTAGGTGATGTTTATGTCTGACTGAAAATAATGTATTTAAATACTGATGAATTAATAGTCAGTGGTAAAGAACTAGAATTCAAGGACTGTACAAGGAAAAGTAAGCCTGTTATTAATAGAGTCGTGGAAACTAAGCTTACCAAACAGATAAGCTCTGACTAGTTCTGTCCAGAGGGATACACGATAGCATGATAGGAAAGAAAGAAAAAAAAACTGGGGAGAATTGGCCCTCTTGATAAAAAAGAGCCTGCAGGGAAAAAAATAATGGTGAAATTAATACACAATCCTTTCAAGAACTGCCTCAAACCGGAACCAAAATACAGTAATGACAATGAAGGAACAATCAGGATGGTATATGAAGCAGTGAGACACTCACTTCTTAGAAACGGTAAAGTACTGATAATAGGAGATTTCAGCTATAAGGAGACAGACTGGGGGACTTTGAATTCTCGTGTTGATAGGGAGTCATGGATCCACAAGTTCTAGAGTGTAAACAGGAAAATTTCCCATACCAACATGTCATGAAGCACACTAGAGTGAGAGGAATCATCATTACTAGATTTCATCTTCACACATACCAGCATGGATATTGGGAACATTACATACAATACACCAGCTGGAAGAAGCGATCATGGAATGCTCAAGTTTGAATATGTGGAAAAAGAGGACATTAAAAGAACAAAGGTGAGACAGGACATAAAGAGGAGATATAATCGTGGAAACTACACAACCTTGATAATTTCTATGGTAACGCAGATTGGGAAATGGAGTTCAGTAGCTAGGAACCAGGGTGTTGTGGTGAGAGGTTCTGTGAAATTTACGGCAAAGGAGTAGAGGCACGGGTACCCCGAGCCTCATATACAGAAGGAACGGTAAGAAAGAGGAAGGAATGATTCATCTAAAGATTTACTAAACCAAAGGAGGTTCGAGATGTGCAATGGTAATATAGACGACACTCCAGGAACAAGGAAACTTATAAAGAGAATTGCGGACAACGAAGCTGAAAATCCAAAACTATTCCGTAATTTCATCAGGAGTCAGAAATATTGTGGAGGATGATGTAAGGTTATGTGAGGAACTGAATATCAAGTTCAAAAGTGTAGAAGGCACTATAGCTCCAACAACAGCGAGATGGAATTGGGAGGAAGTTTTGAACATCATTGAGACACCTAGAAAAGACGTTAACAATACTAAAAGAACTTGACCCATACAAGGCTCATGGTCCTGACATAATGTCCTCATGTGTACTAAAGATATGTGCAGATACGCTTGATATACCTCTTGGGCTACTGTTCAAGATGTCACTGGAGAGAGGCATAATACCAAGGGAACAGGCGGTGAGCTACAGACCGGTCTCACTGACCAATGTGGTTTGTAAGGTTCTGGAAAAGATTATTAGAAATCAGGTGGATGACTCTGCGGAGGAGAAATTTCCCAAGTGAGAGACAGCGTGGTTTTAGGGAGAGGAGGTCATGTGTAACTAACCTTTTAGAGTCCTACAAGAGAGTGAACTCAGTTCTGGACGAAAGGGAAGGCTGGTTGGACTGTCAGTGGCTGGAATGCCAGAAAGCATTTGACACCGTACCACATGGGAGGCTGATTATGAAGCTAGACATATTAACTCAGTAGGAGGGAACAAAGGACGCGTGTCATAAGAACCTTTTCTAGATGGATTGAGGTGACCAGGGGAGTGCCACAGGGTTCCTTCCGTTCTGGGACCATTACTCTTATTGATCTATACTTATGACTTGCTCGAAGGTATGGAATCCTACCTGAATATGTTTGCAGATGATACGAAGGACATGAGAGAAGTAAAAGGTAAGGAAGATTGCATAAGCTTACAAGGAGATCTTAACAGACTCCAAAGTTGGTCTGAAACGTATTTGATAAAATTCAACCAGATCAAATGAAAAGTTATGAGGATGGGACAAATTGAAAGATTGCCTCAATATGATTTTTACCAAGCAGGAAGCTAGCCTCAAGATTATGTGTGTGAGGCGTACTTGGGAGAAGAATATCAAGCCTAAACTGTCGCCAGAGTCTCATATTAAGAGAATAGTTATGGAGACAAACTGTCTGCCGGGAAATATTAGAAGAGCTTTCAAGTGTATGGATAAAGAAATGTTTAGCAAGATGTTCATATCCTACATAAGACCAAAACTACAAAATGCTTCTGAGGTTGGTCATAGCACCTAAAAAAGCACAAAGAGCTCAAGGAGAAGGTCCAGAGCAAGGCAACAAAGAGGGCACCAGAATTAAGAGAGTTAAGCTACGGGGAAAAGCTGGAGGCTTTAAATTTACCCACTTTGGAAGGAAGAAGAGTGAGGGATGACCTGATCACAACCATGAATTCTTTAAAGAGATCGACGGTGTGGACAGCAGACATTTTTTTAGAGAGAAGTACTGATAGAGCAACCAGAGAATATAACAAAATTAAGTAAGGAGGATGTAGATACGGATATAAAGGAATACGGAATACTTAGTGGTGGATGAAAGGAACAGATTGACTGAGGACATGGTTAAATCAGACAACACATACAAATTAAGGAGACTGTGTGATAGTAGAGTGTTCAAGAGATAGTCCCACTTGTATAAAACTCCTTCTTCATAAAACACAAATAGGTAATTACAGACTAAGAAACTCAAAAAGAAGGTGGAATTCATTAGAGTATTTATCAAGTGTAATAGACCAAAGGAAGAGAGCGAAACAGCAAAAAAAATATAGTCAAAAGACCATCGCAAGGGTGAGGCTCATCGCGGTACACCATAGCCAACGTACCGTTTCCCTCCAGCATCAAGGGCATATGACACACTAAGATCCGACCTCCCTAAAGGGTATGGTACTGTTAGCTGCTCTCCAAACGCGTAATACACCAAATGTGACCAGATGACATACACCCCCGCCAGAGGTCAGGAGTGTTAGATAATGGTAATGGTAGACTGAAAGTATTGTACACATATGCTGAAGTATTAGTAGTACATGGTAAAGAGTTGGATTTTAAGGATCGCATAAGGGATAACGCGCCTGATATTGTTGGAGTTGTGGAAACAAAGCTTACTGAAGAGATCTCATCTTTACTGTCCAGAGGGACACATGATAGTAAAGGAGGGAAAGGGAAGATAAAGGAGGAGGAGGTCAGGTTCCTCTAATAAGAGATAACCTTGAGTTTCAGATGACAGTTGTAGATGGCCCATTTAGACAATACATAATGGGAAGGGTAACTGTTGGAAAGAAGTTCTTGCTTGTGTTGATGATATATAAACTTTCCAAGGAATCTTAATGATCTAGAACAAATTTACAAAGACAACAATGAAGGAACAATTAGGATGGTAAACAGAGCAGTGAAACACGCTCTTCTCAGAGAAGGTAATATGTTGACAGATTGACGGGATTGGATTCTCATGGCGATAGGAAAACGTAGAAGCACGATTTCGTAGTGTGTGCTTGAAAATGTCCGATACCAGCATGTCAGTACAGTAAACATACTAGGATACGAGAGACTGAGTCACCCTCATTGCTAGATCTCATCTTCACACACGCTACCATGGTTAATGAAAATATCACATATGACATAACACTTGGAAAATGTGGTCATGTAGTGCTTAAGTTTGATTGTGGAGTTTACGAGAAAGTTAAAAAAAAAAATAAACAGAGATGAGAAAAGGCTATAGGAAAAGATATAATCGTGGACGCTACGCAGAATTTAATCATTTCTATTGTACCATAGATTAGAGAATAGAGTTCAGTAGCCAGGAACCAGGATAATGTTGCGAAATTTCTGTGAAATTTACAGTGGATCGGGAACATGTTTACTTTTGGTCCAAATACAGAGAGAAGGTTAAGAATGCGAAAAGAGATTCATTCAAGATGTCAAAAAGCAATGGAGTCTCTAGATATGCAACCAGCTTATTCAAGGTATAAGAGAACAAGAAATGAGTATAGTAGGATAAAAAAGGAGGAACAAAAACTTTTTGAAAAGAACATCGTGGACAAGGCAGCTGGAAATCCAAAACTTTTCCATAATTTCATAAAGAGCCAGTTGTCAGTTAAAAAGCAGCAAATCAGGATAAGGGGTTCACAGAGAAATATTGTAGAGGATGACGTAAGGATTATGAGTAACTAAACAACTTTCAAAAGCGTTTTCACATTTGAAGATACTATAACCCCATCGTTACTAAGGTGAGTGGGGAGAAAACTTTAGAAACATTAACATAATATTAAAAGGACTAGACCCATACAAGACTCATGGTCCTGATATGTACTGATGATGTGTGCAGATACACTCGACAGATCTCTTGACATATTTTTTCTTCATGTTGAGGGCTCCAGTCACGGGCAAAGTCCACATCAAGGCCGGGCCTTAATTGAAATATAGAGAAAATTATGAAACGGAAACAAATAAGGGAAAGAATTTACGAGTTATTGAGAAATTGAAAGACTTGTGTTTTGACATGTGCCAAGTCATAGTAACTGCGAAAGACATGAGAAGGTTGAGAGTTACAAGCTTTGATGTGTGGGGAAAGAAGCAGGTATCAAGAAGGCCCTACCTTGAGTTGCCGATGGTCACACAGTAATCATGAGACGCATCAGCTTGCCGAGCATTGCATGGTATAACTAGTGCTGGGGGCACACAAGCAGCCTGCTCTCGGGAGCAAAAACCAAAGAAATACCTATAGAATAGGGAAAGTGAATCAACATTTTGAAGTAAGGGAAGGGGGTCAAGTTTGGAAGTTAGCCTGGGACAGTTTACAAGCCAGATTGCTTTCGACACAACTATGTCAAGTTATGGATACAGAACTAGAACTACACCAGATGTGAGAGCAGTACTCTATACAAGGACTAATCACCCCTTGTAAAAACGGAGCAACTGTTCAGAAGAGAAGTTTCGATATCTAAACAGGATACCCAGTTTCTAAGAGGCAGACTTAGCTATTCTCGTAATGTGGGTTTTCTAAGAGAAAGTGGATGTTACAGAAATACAAATTATGTTCGTTAAGTCAGGAGGCGGAATTACAGAACCGTCAAAGGAGATACGAGAGTTGTGAGGAGAATTCGACAGAGATAGGTAGAATTTGGGTCTTGTAGGCATTAAACTTAACATGATTTTGTGTACCCCACTGAGATATCCTGTCCAAGTCTGAATTTATTGAGTAAGCTATGTCAACATGAGATGCAGATTGAGTCAGAGAAGAGGGAGCAGAACTGAAGGATGTGGATGAATGCAGTGTTGAATCGTCAACGTATGAGTGCATTGGATTATTTGTGGAAGAGAGGAAATCATTGAAAAAAAAAAAAGTGTAGGGAATAGGACAGACCCTTGAGGGACACAGCTGTTCATGGAGAAAATGAGGGAGGCTGATCCATCAATAACCACAGAGACAGATCGGCAGGAGAGGAAGTGAGGGAGGGAAGCCAAAAGATGGGAGCTTAGAGATGAGACCCCGATACCACACCCTTTCAAAAGCCTTAGATATGTCGAGAGCAACTACATTTGACTCCCCAAAATCTTTCAGGGATGATAACCAAACTTTAGGAAGACAGGAAAGAATTTCACAAGTGGATCTCGCCTTACGCAGGCCATACTAGTGATCAATGAAAAGACTGTGATTTTCGAGGTGTTTAAGAATATGAGAGTTAAGGAGAGATTCAAAGACTTTGGAAATGGTAGATGTCAAAGCAATAGGACGATAGTTAGAAAGGTAAGAACGATCACCCTTCTTAGGGATGGAATGTATCAAAGCATGTTTCCAAGGAGAGGAAAGAGTTTTAGTTTTTAAACAAAAACGGAACAGATGAGTAAGCAAGGTGCAAGTTCAGAAGCCCACTCTTTCAGTATACGGGGATGGATGCCATAAGGACCATAAGGCTTTTCGGACTGTCCGAAAAGAGAATACAGCAAAAGGCATAGGATTAGTAAGAGGAGCATCAGGGGGTGGAGCTAGAGGAAAAACGGGAACCAAAGAGAGTTGCTTTGTCAACGGGAGAGACAGCTACAGTACCGTCACAACGGAAAAGTGAGGGAAAGGTAGAGCGACAGAAGTTGTTAGAGATGCCCTTAGCTAAAGACCAGAAAGACCTATTCGTGGATTACGATGAGAGGTTATCGCACTTCCTTTAAATAAAGGAACTCTTCTCCTCACGGATAACTCGCTTGCAGCGGTTACGGGCAGTTATAAAAGCTGAATGGAAGCCAGAGGTAGGAGAGGTTTTCTATGCCTGATACGCCTGATCCCTTGCCTGAATGGCCTCAGAAAACAGGAACGGTTGAACCATGGATTGGATGAAGAAGTAGTCTTGGAGGAAGAGGTGATAAATACTTCCATTCTCGTAAGAACAACCTCTGTTATGCGTTTGGTAGAGGCAGAAGCATCACTACATAGGAGACTAATTTTCCCAGGGAAAGCCAGAAAAGAAGTTACGTAAGTTATTCCAGTCAGCTTTGTTCAGGTGTCAGTATTTACGCTAAGAAAGGGCGGAGGTGCCGTTAGAATAGATACATTTATGAGAGTATGATCAGTGAACCAACTGGGGGCCACATTGTGTATTTACAGCGAGATGGACTAGAGGTGAAAAACAAATCCAGAATATTAAGAGTGGTTATAGCGGTCAGGTATATGGGTAGGGTGGGGGATAATTTGCTCTAAATCATTGAGAATGGAGACTGTGAGGGCTTCGATCCCTCCACCGTCCGTGTGGGAGGAATTCAACCATTCCCTATGGTGAACGTTGAAATCCCCGAGGTTGAGGATCTAGGCTTGCGGGTGAGAGGATGTCCCGGTCTCATGGCAGGAGTTTAGATAGTCGAAGAAGGATATAAAATTTGTAGGATTAGGGGAGCAGTAGGCGAAACAGAGGACAAGTGTGGTAGTAGTGAGACAGACTTAGAGCCACATAGCATCAAAGTCTGGGGACTCAAGGTCCTTGAGCCGTGCAACAGGTGTTTATTTTAGAATAAGTACAAACACCACCTTTGAATCGGAAACGCGAGTGGAAACTATATTTAGATATAAAAAAGATAAAAAAGGGACTAGTGAGAACATCACTAGACAACTGTGTCTGAGACAGAAGTAAGATATTAGGAGAGGTGTTCAACTGAGGAGAGGTTACTAGAAAGACCACGAATGTTGATATAGTGAACAGAAAAAGAGGAAGGTCTCACAGAGAAGGGAAAGTCATGGGAGGGGCCGGTACTACTACTGCTAGAG
>JAYMFT010040713.1:0-15617 GCA_038088735.1 Panulirus argus | reverse complement strand
AAGGCGACTAAAAGGGGCGGGAGCGGGGGGCTGGAAACCCTCCCCTTCTTGTATTTCAATTTCTAAAAAGGAAAACATATATATATATATATATATATATATATATATATATATATTGCCAGAGATCTCACTAGTGCGCGTGATCTAGTAATTGCTGGTGATCCATAGGAAAGTGTAATGATCACATTATCAGGGGAAATACAAGAAAGAGACATAGAGCAGTCAGTTGATATTCAGGGAAGAGACGTAACTATCGAGACACTTTGTTGTAGTACACATCCAGAAAGTGAGATATTAACAGATCAAACTGTATGATTTGGTTCTGGCACGCCACTAGGGAAGCAGAAATTATACTCATTTACATATACTAAGAGTATATGTAAACAGTGGCGGAAAGAAATGTGGTCAATAGGTAACAATTGGCAAGTTTCTGAGGAATTTGTGTGGATGAATAAATGAGTTAGGTGATTTCAGTTCTCCTTAGATCCGCCAAGAACGCTTAATTTCTTTTCCAATTCCGAGCGCAGCCTGGGTTAAGTGTGAAATATTGAGAGGTGAGGCAAGAGCGGCGGAGAGGCTGGGATAAGTGGAGGCGGGTTAAAGCTGTGTGTCGGGTGCGCTAGGACCCGGAGGCCGGCCACAGTGCCACAAGAGTGGCACCGCCACCCAGCCTGCCGGAGCCCATCCTGGGGCACCACCACCTTGCTTGCTGGAGGAACATGTGCTTATCTTTAAAAAGAAAGGAGATGGGGAAAGTGCTGCTAAGCACAGACAAGTGTCTCTCATGAACGTGGTCTGTGCCACACTGGGAAAAATATAAAGGCAAATGAATGATTACTTATAAAAGTAAGAAAATCTCAAGACCGCTAGGAGAGAGGGAATTTTGTAGATAAAAGAAATTGATGGGCGAATTTTGTCTCCTTGGACCGCCAGAAGGCATTTGATCAAGCGTTGCCCCAGCCAGAAGATTGAAAAAAAGCTGGATATTAAGGTTGGTGTTAAGTGGGAAACTCTTTTGGTAGATCAGAGATCGCAGTGGAAGGGACCAGAGGACGGTTGTCGCAGGATCTTTTCTTAGTGGGTTGGAGTTAACATTGATGTGCCGCAAGGCTCATTCTTAGGACCGTTGGTGATTCATGTGTGACTTTCCAGAAGGACTGTACTGAAAACTGAATGTGTCTGCGGATTATCCCGAGGTCATGGGAGAAGTCTTGAGTGGTGAGGCTTGATTCAACTTGAAGGGGATTTAACGCGCTCGAAATTTGGGATAGTTGATGTTCATCCTGATCAAATGCAAAGTCATGTTGGGACACAGTGTAGGAAGGCCTCTGTATGGCCAAAAGCTAACACTTAATGTAGCGTGGGCTCTTGGGTCGACTTTTCATACAGTCTGTAGCCAGATCACTGGAGACAAACTGTCTCCAGGCAAGTATTAAAATTACAGCACATTGCTGGGGAAATTTTCAATATGCTATTTACAACTAAAGAAGATAGACATATTAGAGTATGCTTTTCAAGTCTGGCCACCATACTTAGAGGAATATAAAGAGCTAAGAGAGAAGGCGTAGAGGAGGGCAACAAATATGATACCTGAAATTATGGCTGATATACAGGGAATAGAGCCTATAAAGTTGCCCGTCATGGGGTGTGGAATATAAGGGGGGGGGGAGTTGATCTTAGCCTCTCTTTGATAGATAGTGAAAAAGAAAGCAGCGGATATTGGCGAAAGAAACTTAACGATATAAAGAAATATTTTTAATAGCACAGTTTGAGATGAATGGAATATTGATGCCAGTGTGATTACAGAAGCATACAGATGTTTGAAAAACTTGGGTGATGGTTGAGAAAGTTCAAGGGATGGGGTCCCACGAGTTTAGAACTGGCCCTTCGCATTGTGTAGATAGGTAAATAATCTCTCTCTCTCTCTCTCTCTCTCTGGAAATGCTCATAATAACTGTCTGAATAGTGAGGTTAGCTGGACCTAAAGTGTGTACGGCAGCCTCAACCCTCTGACCTGCTGACTGCTTCGTGTAATATGACTTACTTTAGGGCAGGCATTCTGGAGGTATGGTCTTGCTCGACTGGCCTCAGACGAGGTCAAGTGAGGAACTGGCCATTACCTTAACGTGAGGCCGAGTCATCAGGCTGACACCGAGTTGGCCGGGATTTGAGGCTGGATCAATAAGTGCAAGGGTTCCGGCGTCGTGCTGGTCTGGGAGAGAGAGAGAGAGAGAGAGAGAGAGAGAGAGAGAGAGAGAGAGTCTGCAATGGACGGTAGAGGGCAGCAAAATTACTTAGTATACCGGTATCATCGTTGGTTCCCGGGACACTTGCACCTCAGCCCCACCTGTGTGTGTAGTTTATATACTTTGGTTGCCAGGTTAGCTGGGGGCTCCCGGATAGCTGCATCTGCGCCCCTCCTGTGTATATAGTGTATACACATTGATTGCCAGGCTGGCTGAGGACCTCGGGACACCTGCTTCTGAGCCCCACCTGTGTATAGAATTTATCTGAATTGGTTGATAGCTTGCTGATGGTCCCGGGGCAGCTACCTAGACGGCCCACCTGTTAATGTAATGGAATTTTAGTCACGTCACTACGATGTCAAGGACAAACATTGATGTGACAGGTGGAGTTACTCTTGGAGTGAAGCCAAATACCAAGAGAGATGGTAATTATGCTGGCGAAGTTTATTGTCGACGAAATAATGTTTCAACACGATTGCCTTTTTTTTTTTTAATATCCTAAAGGTTATTTGATGGAAATGTTGTTGTCTTTATAACCTCTTCACATCTTTGGATCAACAGAGGTGCATCCTGACGTGAAGCCTTTGTCATGTTTCGACACTGCTGGATATCGTTTGCAGGGCCTAAATGATTTGTCTTTACTTACGGTGCAGTGTATATCATGCTTTTCAAAACAGTATGCGATCAGTTGTGGCTTTAATTAAACATCAGAATACTGAATCTGTACTAAAGTATATCTGACCACTTCCCACTTGAAAGGGCGTTCGAGTTTATGTTGATGCGGGAAGCTTGCTTTAATGAAGACATTGAGACACGGGAATATGAGCTTGTGAGATGCTAGATATGCCTAATACACCCCGCTCAACGTGGGAACTAGGAGTCAAGAATTTATATGCTTTGGTGCATTTATGTTGAAGTGGAGTGTTGAGGATGTGTTGGACCACTGAAGGGTGGTGGAGTCTGGCCGTCGGCTCGATCGAACAGCCCTCCACCCTGGCCCCCGTGCTGGACTGCTCTCAACCTCTCTTGCCGCTACGCTTGTATGGTTCGCCACTTCGTCGTAATGCAGTTCAAGTCGAATATAAATCGTGTCAATTTGTTACGTGGATGAAGTGATGCCGAGATGCTGACACGAAAGCATTCTGGAGGTTTAGGGACGCTTGCAGTACTGTGAGGCGATTTTTACCGTGTGTTCAGCGTTAAAAATGTGTGTTATCGTTATCAGCAGCAGTCAGTGGTGGTATGGCATCGGGACAGGCTTGATAGGAGATGAATGTTGCTCTCATTTTTGTACGTAGATGTATCCTTATGATTGGTAATCAGAATAAAAGTTCTCTTGGTGGAGTTAGCGAACGCAGATTCCGGGAGATTTTTTTGTTTTCATTGAGTGGGAGAGAGAGAGTACACAAAGAGAAGGACGTGGGCGTAGTTCCTGTTATGTGCATTCCCCGCGTTGGGTTGTACACACGGAACGACACATTTCCGGCTTGATTCATTATATGTCAGATTTTTGAGTTACGTTTCACGTGTTATAATTCCTTTTTCAGTGTCCAGGTCTCATTACTGAGAAACAGGTTGGTGAGTCATGTTTCGTACATTGTTGATGAATCAGTTTGACCTGTTTTTGTTTCTTCCTCGAGTCGTGAGAATCTTGTAAGAGACGGTCCCAGGTGAGGAGGTGCAGGCCAGAGGAGGACAGCAGTGCACACACTCGGTTGTAGCGACGCACGACGCCTCTCAAGATCCAAAAGACTTGCACTAAAGCTGCCACACGCAGCTGATGGTGGCTGCGTCTTGCAAGTAAAGCCTCAAGCCCTGTTAGACTGTCACTGACTCCGGGATGGTTGACTGTCGCCTCCTGTCCAGTATGTTACACGGTGTGTTATGTGACAGCGAGTTCCGTCCTTGAGTCAGGTGCCGACATTAAGCGCAGGTTCCCGGTGACCGGAGGGATTCCCCAGCCGCACCGGGGGAAAAAATAGCGATTCAGGACACGGTCCGTGCTGCTGCTGCTGCTCAAGTTTATGATGATGTTGTTATGGACCCTCAGGTTTTAACCAGCCAGGTTTGGACGCTGTTGACATAACTTAGTTGCACTAACTACCCGCAGTTAAAGCAGCTAACACTAGATACAAACCAAGAGTAAAGTAGGGGGAAAAAGAGTCTCTTGTTACTGTGGGATTTGTAATTTGTAACTGGACATGGAGTCTTCTTAAACGGTAACGTCAAGCCACATGTCGTGTCGGCCGGCCTGAGAGTAACCATCTGGACCACCTAGGGTGAATTTTGTCCGATGTCACAAATTGATTTGACAAAAACGTTGTTTTAGCTGGGCTCTTGTATTAGTTCCTCCTGTTTTCGCTCACCAGTTACAACACTTCACCCCCCCCTCTCCCCAATCCCCATCCTCCATAAAAAGTATGAAAAAGTATTGAATTATTTTTGACCAATTTTATGTTGAAATTGACAACTGTGGCTAAATTACAAGTGTTAGAAACATCAGAATACGTAGGAATAGACTTCATCAGGTTTGATTTCTTTGTTGCTAACATTAATGTTAATCTGTACTTTTTCTTTTATGTCCTGGTCCAACTCGTTTTGCAAGTTTATCTCTCGTGGGGTGAGTTTGGCTATCTCTTGCTTATTCTTGTAATACACTTGATTTTGAATTCATTTTGATATAATTTATTGAGATATTCATTGTCATGTTAACTATAGTGATGATATTGTGTTGAAATAAAGCCTGTATTCTTTAGTCCGCTCACTTTCATCAGCACTCTGCTTTCCACACTTAACGAATTTGTGTTAAATAATGAATTCAGAAACTTTCAAGCTGACAGAAAGTAGAGACAGATTTGATAACTCATTATGGTTGTCTAGAATGTCCCCTGTTTATGTTGATTACCAGTATATATTGAAAAAGATTGTGAGACTATTACTCGCATGGTTATTCATGTTAGTAATTAGTTATTGTTCGAGGTGGATTTTGTTACACAACACGGATAACGTCACTTTAGTGTCAATGAATGAAATTAAACACCAGGATTCTTTAGTGTACAGGAAATAAATTCACAGTACTAAAAAGTAACACATCACTCAGGCTCATATATCTGTTACTTAAATGATCAGGTAACTTTTCAAATCTGGTCTCTTCCTTCGCAAACTTCAAATAGAAAAGCATGAGAATTATATCACAAGGTGGCAATTATAAAGGCACATTACAATACACAGTGACACTCAATGAACACGAGATAACGATACAATCGTAGTGTGGCTGAACGCTACGTCTCTAAGGCACTCATTGTGGCTCCGGGTTCGTGAGCAGGGAAAATCATTCTCTAGGTGGCTGATTGAAGGAAATCAGCTCCCGTGTCAGTCCCCGAGGGTTTTATTTGATGCGAGTCCTATACACAGTCAATTCGGATTGGCTGGCTCCTTCCTGTCACGCCCATCACCTCAATTGTGATTGGAGGGAGTGACCACAGTGTCAGTTCCGATTGACTAACGTGGTTGGGACACGCCCCTCATCTTGACTGACACACCCCTCATCTTGACTTGACTTTGAGATCCTGGGAACGGAAGTGAAAACCTCGGTGACCCAGGTCATCTGATGTCACAGCTGAGAAGGGATTAATGGCCACCGGTTGTCGTCGGACGTTCCAACTGCGGGGAGTCGTGTGACCTGGCACCTGACACCGACATCCACAGAGAGGGCCAGCGGGACCTCCCGCTGGTTCAGTGTCCATAGTGAGGACATTTTCACACCGTACAAACCCAAAACACCACAAAGCACACGTGTATTAGATCCCTGGCTGGGAGAGAAAACATTAACTAATAAGATTATAACACGAACACACTATATAGTTTAGAATTGAGTTATGATATGTAAAAATAGCATTTATATCAAATTAACCTCCCTTTTTTATTTATGAACTTGTAATAACGGCTGCTTTTTGTTTCTGATGTGAAAATAGCATAAATATATCACGTCAAGCCCTAAACGTTTTCACTGATTTGTCATGAGTACTACGTAAGACTGCCTCTGATGCGAAGCAAACTTTTTGTAACACTGACCACATTAATTTCATTGATTTTTTTCCTTTTTCTTTTTTGAGTAATAAGGGTTACCTTGTGATGTTTTCTGTTATTGATAATATGTATTTTTATTTAATGGAGGCATCGTTTCACTTTTCTTGATCGCAGTCGCCCCAGAGGACAGTCCTGTAGGAGCTGTACAACACTGTCGCCAGGACGTTGTCTTGAAGTAGCATCACTCTTGCTTGTTTGCTTACGCTGCCAGAGCCTGTGTCGGTAAAGTAAGGTTGTCCTTTTTAACAGTTTGCCCGGTTTTATAGTTTGTTGAAGGCTCTACTTTGTATGTGGGGATAAGCGTGAAGAGGCTGGGTGGGGAGGGGGTGATGTCAGGCCCAGGTGAGGGGAGGGGTGAAGCCAGGACCAACTGGGGAGAGGCAGGAGGTCTGTGACAGTTCAACTGAGGGGTGAGGTCAGACCAAGGGAGAGATGAAGACAGGCCCATGAGAGGGGAAGGGTGAGGATAGACCCAGGAGAAAGAAAGGGTGAGGTCAGTCTCAAGTGAGGGGGGGAGGGATTGAGACCAGGGAGCGGGAGGAGAGGGGAGGGATGAATTCAGGACCAGGGTAGGGGAGGTGTGAGGCCAGTCCCAGGTGAGGGAGGGATGAGACCAGCCTCAGGTGAGGGAGGGATGATACCAGCCTCAGGTGAGGGGAGGGAAGGGATAAGGCCAGGCCCAGGTGAGGAGAGGGGAGGGGTAAGGCCAGGCCCAAGATAGGGGAGGGGTGAGATGAGGCCAGCTCCAGGTGAGGGGAAGGAAGGGGGCGAAGCCAGCACAAGGTGAGGGGAGGGGAGGGGAGGGTAAGGCCATCCGCAGGCGAAAGGAAGGGAAAGTTCAGCCCCAGGTGAGGGGAGGGGTAGGGCTGTTCCCAGGTGAGGGGAGGGGAGGGATGAGGACAGGCCCAGGTGAGAGCCGGGCTAAATTTAAGCGAGTTAAGGAACCTTTGTAGAGCTCGGCGACCTCGTCACATCCAGCGAGCCCGAGGGAGGACGGGTAACACTGCCTTAGTTAGGCCCTCCCCCACTAACTAGCCCTCGAGCGTAAGGCTGGGGGATCACCCTAGACACACCCCAGCCTCCGGCGACTTCCCTCCACATACTTCGCCCTAGACTGTCAGGCGGGGGCCTCTCTCCAAACACTCCGCCCTCCACTGTGAATTGGGGGCCTCCCTCCACATTCTCCGCCCTCCGTTGTCAGACGGGGGCCTCTCTCCACACTCTCCGCCCTCCACTGTCAGGCGGGGACCTCCCTCCACACTCTCCGCCCTCCACTGTCAGACGGGGGCCTCCCTCCACACTCTCCGCCCTCCATTGTCATGCGGGGTCCTCCCTCCATTCTCTCCGCCCTCCACTGTCAGGCGGGGGCTTCCCTCCACACACTCCACCCTCCATTGTCAGGCGGGGGCCTCCCTCCACACTCTCCGACCTCCACTGTCAGGCGGGGGCCTCCCTCCACTGTCAGAGAGGGGCCTCCCTCCACTGTCAGGCGGGGGCCTCCCTCCACCTTCTCTGCCCTCCACTGTCAGACGGGGCCTCCCTCCACACTCTCCGCCCTCCACTGTCAGGCGGGGGCCTCCCTCCACACACTCCGACCTCCATTGTCAGACGGGGGCCTCCCTCCACACTCTCCGCCCTCCACTGTCAGGCGGGATCCGCCCTTCACTGTCAGATGGGGGCCTCCCTCCACACTCTCCGCCCTCCACTGTCAGACGAGGGCCTCCCTCCACACTCCGCCTTCCACTGTCAAACGGGGGCCTCCCTCCACACTCTCCGCCCTCCACTGTCAGGCGGGGGCCTCCCTCCACACTCTTCGCCCTCCACTGTCAGACGGGGGCCTCCCTCCACACTCTCCGCCCTCCACTGTCAGACGGGGGCCTCCCTCCACACTCTTCGCCCTCCACTGTCCGGCGGGGGCCTCTCTCCGCACTCTCCTCCCTCCACTGTCAGACGGGGGCCTCCCTCCACACTCTTCGCCCTCCACTGTCAGACGGGGGCCTCCCTCCACACTCTTCGCCCTCCACTGTCAGGCGGGGGCCTCTCTCCGCACTCTCCGCCCTCCACTGTCAGACGGGGGCCTCCCTCCACACTCTTCGCCCTCCAGTGTCAGGCGGGGGCCTCTCTCCGCACTCTCTGCCCTCCACCACATAACAATCACCTGGAGTACCCAAGTTATGCTCCTGCTGTTCTTCCTCCTTGACGAAATGAAAGATGCGTGTCTCCTAAGTGCTGTCAGTTGGCATTTTCTTCCGCCGTGGTGTGCCAAAGGGATGACGCGAGCCCCGTGTTCACATGTTACATATTTTGGTCTCTTCCAGTGTCAGTCTTTTTACGTCTACTTTCGGGCCGGCGTGACGTGTGCTTGGCGGTTCGGATTTGGCGGTGACGTCGCTAAAAAAAAAAAGAAAACAGCTGACTTGGCTGACTCTTGAACAGGTACAGTCACTTACCGCCTTGGGTGCCAGCCCAGCTGACATCCGGCTCTCGCCTCGCCTCGTTATGACGTCAGCTGGCACGGGTTTGCTTGGCTCCTGGAAGGAAAGTTCTCGCCGCTGTCTCTCCTTCTCCCTCTCTTGCTCCTTCCTTATCCAGTCTCGCTCTCCCTCCCGCCTCCCTCGTCTCCCTCCCTCCCTCGATTCCCTACCACCGGCTTTAGTCGCCCTCTGTAGCAGGCGGGTCCCGGACTTCCGGTTCTTCGTGAACTTGCCCCGACGAAGGCGGGGAGGCGGGAAGAGGGGACGGGGAGATAAGGCGAGAGGTCGGGGAGATGAGCTCGAGGGAGTGGGCTGTGAGCTAAGGGAAGGGGAGTGAGAGGTGAGCTGAAAGGAGGATCGGGCTGGGAAATGAGTTGAGGGGCAGGGCGGGGAGCCAGCTGAAGGGGAGGACGGGGAGCCGAGGGGAGGAGGGACCCGATAGCTGGCCGGTAGGGAGGATGGAGAGGCGATAAGGCGAGGGTGGGGCGTTCAAGAAGCGAGGGAGGAAGCCAGGATGGGCTGGACCCTCAGTGGAGCCAGCGTTGAGTGTGGGTGGTCACGGGGCTCTGGTGCGGCCGGTTCGGGGCGTGCCTAGAGCCCGGCTGGGATGGAGGCTGGTCCAGGCCCCTTTCCGGCTCTGGACGGGACAAGGAAGGAGACATGAGAGGTGCCGTGAGGCAGACGGCAGCAGATATGCTTTGCTTGAACTCCTCTTCTTCGTGATGCTGCCTCACTTTTGTGTCTTGTTGTCCGGGCTGGCTGGCTGGCGGGGCGAGGCTGCAGCAGGGCGGTGCATGTTGCAAATTGATTATTTGTGTAAGGCAGAAGGCGGTCCCCGGCGTCAGGCAGGCGTCTGAGACCCGCCTCCGGCTGGCACTCGGCCCGTGTCTCCGCTCCTCCTACGCCCCCACCACCACCACCACCTTAGGCACTCCTCCCTCTTCTACCTCTCGCCTGCCACCCCACCCCCCCATCCCCCTCCTCCCTCCCACAACAATGACAACAGGAAGGGCGGCGTTAGAGTTCTATTTCATTCATTCACCTGCTTCGTTTTACGAATGAACCCAGACCTGCTGCCTTCTGGTGGCGGCCGTGGAGCGTTGGCATTGGTTTCCATTGGCGGCGGCGGCGACGCCGCTTTAACTGTCGCTCCTCCTAGACCAGCGGTGGCCGGGCCTGACCGGCTCTGGACGTGTAAGGGCTGCTCATCACGGGGTCAAGAACAGAGCATTGATAGAGGCTCCCCTTCTGACTGGGGGTACCACTGCAGAGTGGAGACTCCCCTTCTGACTGGTGGTACCACTGCAGAGCTGAGGCTTCTCCTGTGACAGCTGGTACCACTGCAGAGTAGAAGCTCCCCTTCTGACAGCTGGTACCACTGCAGAGTGGAGACTCCCCATCTGACTGGGGGTACCACTGCAGAGTAGAGGCTCCTTCTGTGACAACTGGTACCACTGCAGAGTAGAGCTCCCCTTCTGACTGATGGTACCACTGCAGAGTAGAGGCTCCCCTTCTGACTGGTTGTACCACTGCATAGTAGAGGCTCCCCTTCTGACTGGTGGTACCACTGCAGAGTAGAGGCTCCCCTTTTGACTGGTGGTACCACTGCAGAGTAGAGGCTCCTCCTATGACAGCTGTTACCACTGCAGAGTTGACCCCCCCCAGTCTGGCAGTTGGTACCATTGCAGAGTAAATGCTTCCCTACCGACAGCTGGCACTATTGCAGAGCACAGGTTTCCCCCACTACTGATATCTGGTACCACTGCAGAGTTGACGTCATACCGTGAGTTGATATATGACCGCGCTAGGAATAGAAGAGAAATAAATGACTCCCAAAAGAATAATGACTTTTTTCATATCTGGGTATATCCGTGGGTTATAATATTTATAATTAACGTAGCTATATATGTACACCCAACAAAACACTATCCCTAAATTTTTGTTATATTGTATGATGCAAAGGACGAAGCATTTTGACTAATGCTGTAGAATCTTGCCTCACATTGTTAGATCTGCTTTCTTTTTGTTTCTTAGTGTGCGGAAGATAAAGTATACCATTTAGAGTATACTATTAGATATGTAATGCATGTTAATTCTGTATTTTTATTTTATTTCTAGAGTAATAAAAGAGCAGCAACCATGATTATTAAGCAGTGCGTCCCGTCTCTCGTACACCGTTACCAACCCCAGCGAGACAGCAGGAGTGGAAGTGTTCATTTCATATCACTCGGACTCAGTCGTTAAGATAATTCATATGTTTGGTGTACCTAAAAGTGTTCACAGCTACTCATTTACATGCATCAATTTAGATCGAACGTGTTGAATAGTGGAGAGTAGAGATTGCTGGAAATTACGAGCGTAATATTGACGAATATACAGAAGTCCTTATTCGGTAGAATATCAAGCAGCAGCCTGATGGAAACCGTAGGAACATACACGTGGAAGGAGAGGTAGTGGTGGTAATCGCGACATCACCATAGGTAGATACACAGAATTAAAACATACAGTAGACATAACATCACCATAGGTAGATACACAGAATTAAATCATACAGTAGACATAACATCTCTGTGTTTATGTATAAAGTCTTCCCCCGCCCGCGGTTCAATATATTATGCTCATTTTCTGTTTGTTTTTGCCTTTGGCTGCGGGTGATTGAATGAGCCTTTGATTATTGTATGAAAACGCAGGCTTCACTCGCATTTCTTAGTTAGACCTGCCGTGCTTGGACTAGGGGGGGGCTACACTGCTGCGGTGGTGTTAAGGCTATCATCACAACACCACATTGGCTTAGCTTGGGTTACATGGCATATTTCTCGTAATGTAACTTTTCCACACGCAAAAAAATTTGCTTTATTTTATTTGTTATTATTGTTATTATTATTATTATTATTATTATTATTATTACTATTTATTATTATTATTATTATGATGATGATGATGATGATTGTTCGTATTGATACCGAGTCAGGTGAGATACTGCATTAAGGCTCACAGTCCTTCATCTTTCGGGAAATCTGTGAAACCCAGGATTTTAATCTCTTGACCCCAGCAGTTTGGGCTTATAGAGCTCAATGTCAGGGGCAGGAAGGGGATTGGGCAGACATTCCTCGGAAAAGTAGTACAGTGGGTTCGACTTTAAGGGCATGATATTACGTAGGAGCAACAGATTATGTTAGACACATGTAACTTCGAGTTGCATGTATGGAGTCTCTTGGATGTTCCTGCAGGATACTGATGGGGGATGCTGTGGTTGGTGAGTATTAGGGTTTGTTTCAGGACGGGTTAGTATTAAACATATCCATCTCTTCCAAGTGGAATCTGACAGTCCCAGCATACACCGTCTTTATTAGTTTCTGGCGCGAAAAGCGACTAATTTATTCCGCACTCTTTGCCTATCCGTTGGACAGTGGCGCCCAAGGGGATACAGCGCACACAGAAGGTCAAGCAACCGAGCTTCTGTGATTGAATTACGTAATCTATTTTATGAATTGTGTGCTAGAGGCTAAAGTTAGGAGCCTTCTCCGGTATGTATAGAGTAAAGCATCTTGGGAAAACTGCTGACACGTATCTTGTGTAGCAGGATGTGTGGCATTGAGAGTGCTGGCTCTTGAAATTGCTGTTACCCTGGCCAAGTGCAGGTCTTCAGAAGAGCAGCGTCCCCAAGAGTGATCGTGGAACACCGGTCATTTTTTTTTCTTCTTCTTCTTCAAGCATCACTTGAAACACTTGTTGTGCGAGTCTTGTTAAGTACCACTCGAAACGTCCGTCCCATGAATGATTTAATTAAAGCAGCGGGCGACACCCGTGGCTTACATTGTGAATATCATGCGAAGAACCCCTCTGAAATGGGAAGCAGAACACCAGACATGCAATATATGTAGAAAGAATATTTTTATTCACCCTCTCCAAAAAGAGATATATCCAGTTAGCTGATGCTACAGTTGTTAATAGCTAAAGCTTAACTTGAAGACCATATAGACGTCTTCATTTTCAGTCAAGAGGAAATGAACGAAATGAGTCGGTGTGTAATCCAAATGAACGCCTGCTGGAGTCATTGTGAGAGATCAGCTCTGGCGTGTGTGTATTCAGCTACAAAACGTCCTTGAAATGCCTTATCCCAGGACGACCTCGTCCAGCACGAGCTTTCTTTCATCCGTCCTGTGTTTCAAGTGTTTCTGATCCTCGTAAGATTTATAACGTCGACCCACAAAGTCATGTGATCCGTTTTATATGCACGTGTTAATATATTGCACGTTATGGTATCTAATGGCATTAATGATGATTCGTAGAGGGCCGATGAGTCGTGGGTATTCATTGTAAGCATTCACGCCATCTGGAACTTGGAACTCGATCATACATGAGTAAGGAACCCTACGCCCACGAGACTCATTATCTCATAAGAAGGATGATAGTGTATAGTTAAGTAACAGATCCATAAAAGAACCTCGTACATTGACCAGAAAAGAAGTGTATATCGTCGTCTCTACAGAACTCAAGAGGTGGCGGCTTGGTGTGAGGTATTGGGTATGTCAACTTAGCGAGGAGTTTCCTTGCCGCGCTCACGACTGTGTGGGTGGGGGCCGGGCCGGGCCGGGCAAAGTCTGGTACATACCTGTCGTAATAGGTTGACACCGGTGCAGTTGCTGGGGGATGCAAGTCACCAGGCAGCCTAGCGAGATACCATGCCAGTACAGCCGCAAGTTGCTGTCACCTCGGCAAGATTTGGTAGTTACCTCGACACTTGCAGTTTTTGGCAACTAGGTTGTCGGACGGGTCTCGCTCGGGTGGTCCGCTGTCACTTGCCTGATTTGATTTGGGCCGGGAACTCCGGCAAATTTATTGTGCCCCCCCATGCTTATCCTGTGAGCGGTAGCGCAAAGGATTACGGAGGTCACCCAAGGTCTTAGATAGATCCCAGTGAGTTGCTATTACGTAGGATGTTACAATTCATAGCAGGTATATCATTACATACATTACATATTGTAAGTTTTACTGACTAGATGCAAAAAGCGGAAAACGAAGTCAAAATTTAAGGTATCTTGTTATTAACAATGTGTTGTGACATTTCTTGCAGGTTAATTTAGTCCTATCCCTAAACGGCTCAATTTTTTCACATTCTAAGACGCAGTGCTCTAGTTTGTGCCCGAATCTTTGACCACAAGCTTTTCAGATCACATGATTAACGTCTCCGGATGGGCCATAGCTCCAATAGTACCTATAGTCTGGCCTTAAGACGAGAAGTTACTGTGGTGATTAAACCGTCTTGAGTTTTGCGATACGATCCTCCCTTGAGCATCATACCCAGGGGTCGAACCGTCGTGCTCAAGTGTCGTACCTTCTCGCGCTCAAGGGATTAAAGAATTTAGAGGACGACCTCTCAAGGAGTTAGCGAGTTCACGTTGCCTTTGTTGTTAATGAACAAAGGAAAGGATTGTTAGGGAGGAGGAGTTGATGGAGGAGCGTGAGAGTGGAAGAAGAGTGAGGGTGTAACAGGGAATAAATTAAGTTTTTTCGATGGAGTTGACTCAGCAGTGGGGCTCGCAACTCGTTACTGGAGATCGTTGAGCACTTCCCTGGTGATGGAGGTCTGTTGCTGCCGTGCTTTATGTAGGAGACTGAGGGGTGAAGACCAGTTAGGTACCTGGAGGAGCCTGGCGACTTTATACGTGTTGATATGCTGCCATCACACAGGGTCGGGGTATCCATGAGGCACTCCTTGAGCAGTGTACGTTGCTTGAATACCAGCTCGAAATAAGTAAACAAATGCGATGGGGTTATTTAACCAGCAGACGTTGCTTGGCACGAGTACCAGTTTGAGTGTAGGAGGAGGAGGAGGGGGAGGTAGAAGCTTGGAGATGTTGTGAGGCCAGCGCTTGGTGCTGGCAATAGTGTAAACATACCACCTTTATCGCTGGAGTAGTGCTTGAATGGATCCCACGTGAGGGAGCCGTCCAGCGGGTCGGTTTGGTGTCTCAGTTGTTGGCGGGCTGCGCCTCAGGTCGTTATAGAGGGGACGGGCCTTCTGAGGACTACCTCGTGCCAGGGTAAGGACAAGTGAATCATGAACAATATCGTCAGGGAAGCCGTGGCTGGTGGACCTTCCGGAGGACGGCATCTTGCGCTGACACCTTGGCATTGTTCTCCACCTGAGTCCGGGGTGTGGGACTGACGCTATGAACTTAACACTCGGGCGATGGTGACATAACATTATTCGTTTGTGTGTTAACCTGACCTTACTGGGCTTCCCTGTTGGTCTGTTCTAGCAGGTGCACCTTTGATGTACCATTCACGGAACATCCTGACTGGTGTATCAAGCCGGACAGTAGCCATCCTATGAGAGCATCACTGAACGCCACGCGTCTGTTACACTGTGATCCACAACTTTGGCGATTTCTTTACCCTCCGTTGTAGCGATTGGACCTACTGTGGCACTGTGTGCCTCCCGAGTAGAGTGGTGACCTCTCTACTCTGGCTCAGTGACCCCCACGCTTTAAGGTCACACTTCGTTATAAATTTCGCCATGACATCTTTCATGCCGGTCTGCAACAACGGACGCTCTCCTCGCGAGGTTCTTAGTGCTACTCGTATAGTCAGACGTTGAGTCGGGATTTCCTCCTGTTAATGACCTGGTTAGGTATAATCAACATAAATTCTTTTCTAAAATGTGGCAAGAAAGATCTGAATTCAGAGATGATCCGTTACTATTTGTTATAAATTTAATAAAGAGTGGTAACACGGTGACAGGAAGGTTAATTACAGACTATATTAGTAATCATGTTATAGAGATAAAGCAGGCTATGCAGAG
>JAYMFT010040703.1:0-15618 GCA_038088735.1 Panulirus argus | reverse complement strand
GACAACTTTAGTTAGAGAGATAGATGGATACATGGGTAGATAGAGAGAGAGATAGAGGTAGAGATAGACAGATAGATAGAGATAGAAATAAATAGAAAGATAGATAGATAGATAGATAGATATATAGATAGATAGATAGATAGATAGATTGTAAATAGATAGATAGAGAGAAAGATAGTAAATAGATAAATAGATAGATAGATAGATAGATAGATAGATAGATAGATGGATAGATAGATAGAGAGAGAGAGAGAGAGAGAGAGAGAGAGAGAGAGAGAGAGAGAGAGAGAGAACGTGTGCGTGTTGCCACAGAACACGGGAAGTTGGTCGAGCCCATTGCGACATTTAACCCCATCAGGAAGAGACAGATGTGTGTGTGTGTGTGTTTTGTCACGGAGGTTCACCTTTTGTAGGAACGATCACCTGGGGTCATCACTCCAGTTGCCCGCCCTGTACGTACACACAGACACACACACACACACACACACACAGACGTACAGCCACGTCGCAGAATCAAGCTGTTGAACCGACAGACAGACAGACAGACAGACAGACAAAAACAGCAACAGCAACGCACAGAGCGCGAGGCTGATCGAATACTGAACAATCATGACGGCAAAGCTATCGTAAATATATATATATATATATATATACAGAAAGGAGGGGGGGAATATAGGAGATATGTTTGTAGTGCCTTGGAAGTCGGACGTCAGACGCGCAAGACGCCGTCTCCAACACGGAATTATGGATCACAAGAAGGACCTGGGTATATATTGATCCGGTTTTTGACATTTGAGGAGGCGGGCGGCGGGCGGGTGGGCGATTTGGGTCAATCGCAGTTGAAAGGTCAGTAACAGCAGCAGTACTAGAGGGAGGGAAGGAGGGAAGGAATTGTATACGTCTCTCCGGCCTGTGAGATGCGACGCGGCTACGCCTACCGTCGTAAGCTGCGGCAGAAGGAAAGGAATGGTCTCGACCCGCGGACAGCGTACGGGACACAGTCGCCGAAGAGTTCCCAAAGTTTGTTTTTCTTTTTTAACTTTTAATGAAGTTAGGCGAGGACCCATCTGCCTACCTGATTACATTTTACATAAGTCATGTATTCATCGGGTTGCCACTCACTGGAGTATCAAGTTCATTTTTTTTTTTTTTAGGTTGGTATATATTTTTTTCTTCTTTGTTCTGCATTGGTTTTACACGCGGGTCGTGGGATACGGAAGTAAGGCAGACACGGCAATGTTTTATTGAACGGGGGCAGAGTATGGTAGCATGTCTCGTGAGGAAGGGGCAGGAGGTTACTGATGGTGCAGGAGGAGGAGGAGCAGGAGGAGCATGAGGAGCAGGAGGTCCTACGCTGATGGTGCAGGAGGAATGGCTTGACTGATATCCATCGCTCCTCTAGGAGGGAACGGGTCACCACACGGGAAGGTGGAGACTCAGGGGTCACATGGAGGACTACTGCTGCTGGTGGGACAGAAGCCCTTCGGTGGCTCCTAGAGCCCGAGTCTCATCGTAGGACGACGCACTGAGGCGTCGTCGGGTGGGTAGCGAACTACTGTGCCTTGAGCGAGGGACTGCTTGACTGCACCAGGTGACTACCGTATTTACGGGAACGTTAATTGTGTAAATTGTGTGGGCGTGGCCGCCAAGCTCGTTGGCCCATGTCACCACATCCCTGCAGGTGGGTATCTCGTCGTTAAGGTCAAAAAGCGTCCAAATGCTGATCCCTAACCTCAGTCTGGGTCAGATGAGGTCACAGAGAGGTCATTGTCACCTACTTAAATGCGGTAATTACTGTGTCTGGAGCACGGTGGGCGCTGTGAGGTTAGTTCCATCAACACTCATTAGAGAATTGTAGCTCCACCGTGACAAGGTAGTTAGGGTAGTTACGAGCGTTAAACACCTTCCCTGCACATGTGACGGAGGCCCCTCCCCCCCCCTACACCCGTCCACAAGGGACGGGGTCTCTCCCCCCCCCTACCCCTCCAGAAATGAGGGTGTGTGTGACGTAACCAAATAAACCAGTCAAATTAACCACCTCTGCAACCCCCCCTTCCCTCCCCTAGCAACTTGACCTGACCCAACCTGACCTTCCCTTGACAGCTGCAAAGGTCAAAGTTTATATATATATATATATATATATATATATATATATATACCCTAAACGGCCCTGAGCTGACCTTACCGATGGAGGCTTAAGACGGCCAAGGTTCGCGTTCCCCGCTCGACCTTATCCGACCTTACCGTGGAAGCCATGAATACTGTTTTTTCTCTTAATTCGAGAAGAAAGAAAGGAGTTCCCTCGATGCATAACCAACAACTGCTGAACCTAACTAACTAAAGTTGAGGCTAAAGTTGAGCTTGGCTGATGATCCTGCGGGTCAGTGAATATTTCAGCTGCATTGGGTGGGTTGGAAAACACACACACACAAAAAAAAAAGATGCATCAATCGCTTATTTATCGCGATCAAAACAGCCGCGCATCCGTATTTTTTTTTTTTTCTATCGTGGCGGTAGACGGACGTACGAATAACTGCAGTATTCTTTCCGATTCAGTTACAGGATGCGATTTGTATTCCACTTTCGCGCTTCAGAAGGGAATGCCAATTCTTTTCTTTTTTTTATTCTGATGATATTCGAGGCAATATTTTTTTTTTGAGCTCGTTCGAAACGAACCTGTTTTCTCTTGACATTTCAACTTTTTTTTTTTTTTGATATCTTGTATAACTAATGGTGTTGCGTGTTAATATTGGATGCAACACCTGGGTTTAGAAACATCCAATCAAACGAGGATGTGTTGAGAAGGGAGGATTTGCCAAGATCAGTCGCCAATTTCGACTGTTTGTTTTGGGTGGGGGGTGGTGGGGGGGTGGTGTCTCTGTGCCGACCCGGGGGTGAGAGAGTGGGGGGGGGGCCATATGCCTGTTTCTTCTCTCCTCCCCCCTGCCCCCCTCCTGTTACCAGCGGTCACCAGCGTCTGTTTAAGAACCAACAGGTGTAACAACAGGCTAGTTGGGAGGTAATGGGGGGGGGGCAATGTACAGCGGACGAGTGGAGGGGTAGTACGGAAAAGGTATATCACCAGTTGGGCAGTTTCGTGAGAGACAGAGAGTAATTTCTTTTTTTTTTTTTGGTTGAGGTAATTGCACGAAGCGGGTCTACTACCTCCACCCCCCCCCCCTCCTCTCCTCCCCGGTAGTTTCGGGTCGTTTGCGGTCGTCTGGTCGCGTTCGTGTTATCGTGAATCAAGTCTCCCACCGCGGGCGGGCAAGATCGAGCCCGTTAGATGTGGTGGTTTCGGCAGGTGCAGTTAGTGACGAGGCTTCTGTGGTAGCTCCAGGTGGGATTCAGTCCTGTAGGCTGTTGGGGTGGCGTCGGGAGGAATCCACTACTGTAGGTGGTGTCAGAAGAGAGAGAGAGAGAGAGAGAGAGAGAGAGAGAGAGGGGGAGGGAGGGAGGGGCGCCCCAGTTCTGCCGTGGTAGTAACAGGTAGGGGTCCAGTTAAGTGAATCGTTCATCGTGTTGATTCCCCACTTAAGACTTTATGCACAGTGTGAGGTCACGTAAACCCCAGAGATTCGTGAGTCCCCCTTATGTCACTTTCCCCAGAGGGTGAGCAGCCCCTGGATCATCATCACCCCTGACGAAGGGGCGTGTGTGTGTGTGTGAGTGTGTGTGTGTGTGTACACCTGGCAATCACATACTTCCAGGGTCACAACCACAGTGGACACACACACACACACACACACCCGCCATTTGGAAAATGTGAGGAGGAGTGAGAGGTGTCTGGCTATACCTACCCATTACCCAAAGTATCCGGGAAGTAGCGGATTGCCTCATAAATCCCCCTTAGATTGTCGCCCCCTTGTTGGAGAGACACTAATAGCAGTACGGGTCTGGGACGCAAGGGAGGGAGGAAGGGAGGGAGGGAGGGAGGGAGGGAGGGAAGAAACATTTACATTACATGACCGCCGCATCGAATGACAACACCTACACATTAAACATCATAAAATGCGAATCAGGAAGTTAGGAAAAAAAAAAAAGGTGACTCGAAGCTCCCGGATGACTCGGGTTAACTTCGGAGTCATTAGCCAGCGCCGGGGCTTTGCGGAGGTGCTCCTCTTTTCCCCCGAAACTTTATTGGCTTTAAGGTGTCGCTCGAACTTAACTCTGCAGCGCAGGCAGGTGGCTTCCTCATGGACGTTGTGAGAGTTTGAAGGTAATAAATGGCTGGATGATAGTGTCGGTTACAGGAGGGGGTGGTCGGATGGCTGGCTGGTCGGTCGGTCGGTCGGTCACAGGAACAGCAAACACGGTTCTCTGACATGGACGGAAATATTTGCCTGATCCAGGGGAGAGAGAGAGTTAGTCGTATTATGCAGATGAGATATGATTTCCTGTGACTAGGTTGATTAATACCAGTAAAGTGTATATATATATATATATATATATATATACACACGAGATAATTTTTGCACTCCCCTCTCCCCCTCCCCCCATTTTAATCACTTACGTAATGAAGATGTTGGATTATTCTGAATTATTACAGGCAATCTGTGACAAGGGAATTATGTATTATTAGCCCCTTGTAATGCATCACAATAATACCCAAGTGCTTAAATGAAATTAAAATTCTTGTGAGGTGGATATCAAGAGTTATTAAGTCATGATCACAACTTCAATTAAGGGATTAGTCTTGCAGAGAATAATGAAAGTCTTCTGCTCTTCCAGGCCCCCTGGCATCACTGGAAACCCTCTGGTGTTCCAGATCACTGGCATTGCTTGAAGCCTTCTAATGTACCTGACCTTTAGCATCACTGGAAGCCTTTGGTGTTCCAGACCCCTGGTATTACTGGAAGCCTCTTGGTGTTCCAGACCCGTGGTATTACTGGAAGCCTTTTGGTGTTGCAAACCCCTCGTATTATTGGAAGCCTTTGGTATTCTAAGCATCATTGGAAACCTTCTGAATTTCCAGACCCCTGGTATTACTGGAAGCCTTTTGGTGTTCCAGACCCCTGGTATTACTGGAAGCCTTTTGGTTCTCCAGACCCGTGGTAATATTGGAAGCCTTTGGTATTCCAAGCATCACTAGAAGCCTTCTGGTGTTCCAGGTCCCTGTCATCATTGGAAGCCTTTTGGCTTTCCAGACCCTTGGTATTTCTGGAAGCCTTTTTGATATACCAGACCCCTAAGCATCAATGGAAGCCTTCTGGTGTTTCGGGTCCCTGACATCACTGGAAGCCTTTTGGTTTCCAATGCCTCTTGTATCACTGGAAGCCTTCTGGTGTTCCAGTCCGCTAACATCACTGGAAAAGCTTATCGACCAAGAGGTACTCTTACCCTATTAAACACGGAGGACTCGTTAGTAGAGTTATGTTCATAAGTCATCAAGACTTTATCCACACGTCTGCATCAACCTCCATCAATCTGCGTGTGACAGTGAGGGATTTCGTGGTTATGACACGGTCTGTAAACCCGAGACATGACACACACACATGCCAAGGCCTTGCCCATAGGGGAAGTAATTTATGTATACCTTGTGTACAAAAGTGATCGATGGCAAGGGTGTGTTGGATAAGGCGAGTGTCAGGTGGAAGGAGTGTAGACGGACGGATTGATGGCACGGAAAAGGGAGTGGTTGAGGTAGGCTAGCGGTCGGAAGGGAGCGAGACGGGGCAAGGTGGGGCGGGGATCAGAGCCTAGATTATGTGTTATCTGCGTGACACGTGTGCCTGTTGTTGATACTGACTGCCACCCACCACTCCGCACTCCTACCACCCACCACCCCGCACCCTTTGCCGCCCAACACCCGCACCCTTGCCGCCCAACACCTGCACCCCTGCCACGTTCTACTTGCAACCCGTACCGCCTCCTACCCATGCCCCTGCCGCCCACCACCCACACCCCTGCCGCCCACCACTCGCACCCCTGCCACCCACCATCCATCACCCACCGCCCCTCATAAACAACCCAAGCGTCGTGTGTGCTTCAGCGGGTCCACCATCGCCTCACCTCACGCTTTCTGACATCCTCATTACCCACCCCGGCCCGCTAGCCCTGCCAACCAGCCTTGCCCAATAGGGCAGCCAGCGATAACACCAGCCCTACCCATTAGGGTAGCTAGAGATAGCACCAGCCCTACCCACTAGGGTAGCCAGCATTAACACCAGCCCTACCCACCAGGGTAGCCAGCGTTAACACCAGCCCTACCCACTAGGGTAGCCAGAGATAACACCAGCCCTACCCACTAGGGTAGCCCTACCCACCACTAAACCCTACCCAGATGGAGGTGAATAAAAAAAAATAAACATTTACCTTCCACAGTCTAATTAAAACAGTAATTACCAAAGGTTACAGTCATTACGAAAGTTACAGGAACGACCACAGGTTTATAGCCAAGTGCCTGAAACTCACAACATTACAGTTTGCTGAATGATGCTAATTTGCATAAAGAGTTAATTAGATGTATGGTTAACCTGGTGTGAGGATGGTTGAAATATGACCCCCCCCTCCGACCCCTCGTGCGTGCAAGGGGCCGCCTGGGACCAAACCCGCTTGGGTTCGAGTCCCGGTCGCGGCAGTTGGTCCACAGTTAACCCAGCTGTTCATCCTCCCGCTAGGAGCTGGTCGATAAATTGGGTACCTGGCTTAGGCTAGGGTGTGTGTGTGTGTGTGTGTGTGTGTAAAGACATGGTACAAATATACAAGGTTAAGAAGAGACGGGGCAACACGAGGGTAAATCTCTCTCCCCGTAACACACAAATAGTAATCATAAACCCAGCTGTCTGTGATGGGCTTTTTGCTGGCCACAGACAATCTCCCCGCTGCATGTCTTCACGCCACAGACCTTCACTCCACCACTAACATTCTCCCCAGTACAAAAATTGTCCCCCGCCACAGACATTCTCCCTACCAGTGATATTCTCCCCGCCACGGAGAGTGGAAACAACAGTTGGGGAGAGAGCCTTTCCCACTCTGGTAACCTCTCCAGGTCTTGGATCCTCCCCCAGCCATAGATCCTCCCCAGCCATAGACCCTCCCCAGCCATAGACCCTCCCCCAGCCATATACCCCCCGGCCATAAACCCTTCCCAGCCATAGACCTTCCCCCAAGCCATAGACCCTCCCAATAGCCATAGACCCTCCTCAGCCATAGATCCTCCCCAAGCCATAGACCCTCCCCCAGCCATAGACCCTCCCAATAGCCATAGACCCTCCCTAGCCAAAGATCCTCCTCAGCCATAGATCCTCCTCAGCCATAGACCCTCCTCCAAGCCATAGACCCTCCTCCAAGCCATAGACCCTCCCCCCAGCCATAGACCCTCCTCTGCCATAGACCCTCCCCCAATTGCATATCCAGCGAGCGTTCTCCTTATGCTTGTTTAGTGCAAAGTTTTGTGCGCGCCGTTTGTTGTGGGGGGAGGGGGGGATGAACGTGAGGGGGAGGGAGGGGGGAACGGGGTCGGGGGGGGGAGATGGAGGAGGGGGGGAACGTGCGGCCAATGACGGAGTGCGGGTGTAGGCCAGCGCCAGTAACAGCCTGTACAACACGGGTCCCGCCGTGGTTACCCCCACCACTTAATTGGCAGCTGGGATTGCTTGTTATGCACACCACAGTCCCACGGACGGCGCTCCACGTGGAGTCCCCCTCTATCACCCCCCAACATCAGCGTCCCCCCCGCCCTCTCCCCCGTTGCCGTGGTAACCCCACCGCAACGCCGGCTGGGGATTGGTCGTGTTGGTGGGGAGGGGATGGGGGGGGAGAGGGTTGGCGCGGCGGCGGGCGTCGGTGACGTCACCGCTGCATGTGGAGGGGGTAGGGGGTCAGAGAGAGGGAGGGGGTTTGTCGGGGGGAGAGAGACTGGGTCCGGAACGCGTCGCTATTGGCCCAGACGGCGGCTACTAGGAAGCCAATTGGCTAGTTCCCCCGCCAGTCGCGTCTCGCGGCGGGAGTCGAACCCCACGTGGAGTGGACGGACACACACACAGACAGACAGACAGACCCTCCGCCGCCGCCGCTGCTCGTTGGAGGAGAAGAAGCTTAAAGAATGGAGAAACTTTGTCTGTGTACAGACTGTTGGAGGAGTGGAGGAGGGGGGGGGAGTGGTGGTGTTGGGGAGGAAAGTGGAACGAAATGCCTGTAGTGCCCTGGGAGGGGGGAGGAGGAGGGTCGGCGATCCTAATGAGAAAATACCAGAGAGACAGCCTTACAGACAGACACCACCCCCCGCCCCCCTCCTCTCCCCCTCAAAGCCTCCTCCTTCCCCCTCTCTCCTCACCCCTCCCCCCTTTCCCCTCCCTCCTTCCCCCTCCCCATAAATCCCCCCCTCTCTCCCCCCAGATGGCGCCGGGAACAGCGGATTTGTAATGTAATTATGATAAGGAGGTCAAGACATCGCTATGCCCAGCCGGCCATCTCTCTCCCTCTCCCTGCCTCCGTCTCTCCCTCTCTCCCTTATTCCTACCTACAGGCTCAATGCTTGGCCATACCACACCACACCACACCTGCCACACCTGCACGGGCGTGGGTGTGAGCCAGGCTATCTCTCTCTCTCTCTCTCTCTCTCTGGTACAGGGGCCATGAGTGAGTGAGGGAGTGAGTGAGTGTTGTGAGGGCAGGGCTGACCACCTCATGACACGCCGCAACTCGTCCCAGCAATCGCTGTCTTGGGGGTTCCCTTCCCTCCCTCCCTCCCTTCCCGAGGCCCGTTTTCTATGGCCACTGGTCGTCAGCCGTAATTAGCGGGGGTCTATGGTCGTTGAGGGATGGGGGGATGGATTCCTTGGTGGGGGAGGGAAAGAGTGTTACTGGTAGTTTGTGGTCTTGAATGGCGTCTGTGGTGGTGAGTGGTACCTCATGGTGTGTGGTACAGTTCCTGGTGATCGTGTGGTACAGTGAGTGGTCCCTAGGGGTCATGTGGTACACTTGGTGGGCCCTGGAGGTTTGTGTGGTACAGTCAGTGGTCCCTGGTGGTTTGCGTGGTACAGTCAGTGGTCCCTTGTGGATGTGTGGAGGAGGAGTGACTGGTCGGTTGTGGTTGTAAAGTGGTGATGAAGTTCCGGTCGTTACGAGGGGTTGTGATGATAGTGCTGGTGACAAGGGCTGCGGTTGTTAACTGCGTAATGCCGGCGTGGTAATGACGGCATTTAGAGTTATCAGGTTCGGGGTGATAGTAATTGCCTTAGGCGTTGTGGTGGGAAGCCAATGATGGTAATTAGCCCCGGTTATTAGTGATAAAAAGGACGGGGTCGAAATGTCATTCAAGTTTTTTCCTTCCGCTGTTGCAGGGCGTTCCCACACTCATCATTCCACCTTCCTCTAACTTTTTAAGGGAGAAGGTTCAGTTTGGAATTATTTATTGTATAGCTATACATAGACGAAGGACTGCAGTGAGAGTATGGGTGAAGGGCATGTATCTATAAAGACCCTTATGGTTGTAGGTCTGTCTTGCCACGGTTGTAATGTGGATTGTGGTTGTTGTAGTTGTTGTTGTTGTCAGTACTAGTTTTAGTCACTGGTCGTTAGTAGTTATTGTTGTCATCGGTGATAGTTAGAGTCAGTGGTTGTTGGAGTCATTGGTTATTGTTGTCAGTGGCTGTTGTAGCCAGTGGTTATAATAGTCCATGATAGTTGTATTCGGTGGTTGTTGTAAGCAGTGGTTGTGGTGGTTAGTGCTTGTTGTAGTCGGTGGTTGTTGTAGTCTGTGGTTGTAATATGGCCAGTGGTTGTTGTAGTGTGTAGAGTATTCGTAGCGTGGCCAGCGGTTATTGTAGAGTGGCCAGTGGTTGTTATCGTGTGGCCAGTGGGGTCGTGTGTGAGTCAGGGAGAGTTAGTGGGTCGTATATATGTCGAGGAGAGTTAGGGGTCATGTCTGTTCAGGGAGAGAGTGAAGGCTCATGTCTCTTCAGGGAGAGAGTGGAGGCTCATGTCTCTTCAGGAAGAGAATGGAGGTTCATGGCTCTTCAGGGAGAGAGTGGGGGGCTCATGTCTCTTCAGGGAGAGAGTGGAAGCACTTGTCTGTTCAGGGAGAGAGTGGAGGCTCATGTCTCTTCAGGGAGAGAGTGGAGGCTCATGTCTCTTCAGGGAGAGAGTGGAGGCTCATGGTTCTTCAGGGAGAGAGTGGGGGGCTCATGTCTCTTCAGGGAGAGAATGGGGGCTCATATCTCTTCAGGGAGAGAGCGGGGGGCTCATGTCTCTTCAGGGAGAGAGTGGAGGCTCATCTCTCTTCAGAGAGAAAGTAGAGGCTCATGTCTGTTCAGGGAGAGAGTGGAGACTCATCTTTCTTCAGGGAGAGAGTGGAGGCTCATTTCTCTTCAGGGAGAGAGTGGAGGTTCATGTCTGTTCATGGGGAGAGTGGAGGCTCATGTTTGTTCAGGGAGAGAGTGGAGGCTCATGTCTCTTTCAATAACACGAACTCACCCATCCTCCTGTCATCACACTTCGTGAGGAAATCCTCGTCCTTAACCAGTCGCACTACAAAGGGAAATTAAAGTGTTTTTAAGTAGCATTAGCTATATTCACCTGGGCTTTTAAAGTGATTTAAATGAGATATTGCTAATCAGTATTTAGACTAATGACGCAGACACAGCTCAGGGGGTGGAATAATTACTTTAAGTGGTATACTTAGCAAGAAGGTAATCGTGTTTATGCAACAGATTAAAAAGAGACGTCTCCCACAGTCTCTCTCTCTCTCTCTCTCTCTCAATCATGAGAGGAATATAAATGTGAGAGGGATATTTTCCTGGCATGGAGGGGACAAAAATATTTCTCCCCGACTACTAAAAGTAATTTGTGTAATGGGGCAACAGTGTCTTTGAGGGATGTAATTTGCCTTGTTTTCAGTGCATCAGGTGTCCGTGTGTCTGTCAGTGATAGACAACTGTCTGGAAACTTGACTTCTCAGGTATTAGGTTATTGGAGAGGTTGACTCAGATGTCACCCTAATTATGCAAGCATTTTCAAGGTGGGAAGGTCAAAGGTCAACACGGGAGGTCGATACTGGCAAAGAGAACGTGGACAGAACTTGTCCAAATAGTTCTGGTGTGACAAATGGTCTAATTTTTTTTTTTTTACTTTTCCTTTTGTGTCATGTATCGCACCTGAGACAGTTTTTCTTAAGGTTATAAGGTCAGAGGTCAAAGGACATGACGTCATTCTAGACTTGGTGCTGACCCACTTGGGTCAACACCTTGCTAGACCACGGTGCTTTGTTTTGTCTTTGTGTTTCAGTGGGATACGGTTCCCCCTGGAGTATCAGTGTTCCAGATTCAGTTGTATCAGGGACCGAGTGTATTCTCCCCCAGCGAATGGCAAGGGCTGGGTACCACAGAACCCGAATCTGGTAAGTTTAGTGATTAAGGTTGTTAGTATGAAAGGATGACCCCACCCTGTCCTAAGGTAGGAAGACAGAAGTGAGACGGGAAGATAAGGTGGGAGAAGACATGGTTTAGTCACGTGATTAGTGTGAGGGAAGGGGGGAGAAGAGAGGTGCCTCGGGTGTTGAGTGGTCAGCGCTGGTGTGTGGAGGCGCCAGCGACGGTAGGCGCCAGGCGGCGTCGTCTGCAGAGTTCCTGGTTTTGGCGGGACGTTGGAACGTGTTCATCTCGTGCATCCGCATCGCCTCGTCATCGTTCTGGAGTCCAGACGTTGTACCGTAGGTGACTACCATTTCCACACCTTTCTGGGACAGAAGACTAGTATCTTATTTATGTTAAGATCACATTTTTCTTTTTCTGGGCTGAAGAAATCTCCTGGAAGCGCGCGCGTGTGTGTGTGTGTGTGTGTCTTCAGCACCCCATTGGCCAGGAGAGGAGGGAGGTACGAGGCGTTCTCCATTCTGCGAAGTCCATTCTATTAAGTTTGTGAACTTCCTCATTTCTGGGACGTTCATTGCGTTTACTAAGTGCTGGGAGAGGTGCCGAGGGACCCGATGCTCAAGACGTGTGAGGGAAAAAAAAAAAAACCTTGCCACTCTACCCGGAGTGTTTGTTTGTGTGCGTGTGTGTGTGTGTCTGTCTGTAAGTAAGTTTGGCGAAGACTTTGCTTGAGTCGTTTAAAGTATGAACGAAAGTTTCTTGAACTTGTCCTCTTCAAAGACCACCGGGCTAACTTACCGCAGCCAGAACCACCCCCAACTTTATTTGTCCTCGAGAGATTAAGTTAGTTTCAAACTTGTTAAGGTAATTTTCGAGACTTATAAGTTGATAGTTTTTTTTTGAGGGATTTCTCTCTCTCTCTCTCTCTCTCTCTCTCTCTCTCTCTCTCTGCCATTAAGGAAAAAAGGGTAGTGCCTTTCTCATCGTTCGTGGAGCGTTGGTAGGCAACAGCTCCCGTGTTCTCTCCAACATGGGTGTTCTTGCGAGATGTGACCCTTGTAGCCACACAGGAACTAATTGCCTTTGAGACGTGGAAGAACCCCGTCTCTTGTGTCAGGCTTTGAGTCACTGCCCAAGATTAAAAGGTTCTCCCAGAGCGGAGGATGGTGATAAGAGGCGAAGTAAAGAGGTGGTGGGTGGGGGTGGACGGTTAAGTATTTTAGAGTATACTTTGCAACGTATTAGTCGCGGGTATATCGAACAGATGAGGTATATGTATATACTCATCATAATCGAGTGGTTCAACCAGAAACTGGAAGATATATGACGGGGGGATTATGCTGAAGAAATCATTGATGGTTCGCAGAATGGAAGCTGCAGTGTGGCGGAAAGCATTTGACACTGCTCCGCATGGTAGGATGGTTAAGAAGGTGGATCATCCGGCAGGAATAAGCGGGAGACTTTCGCGATGGATGGAAGATTATCCTGCCTGACTATCAAGTCAGTTAGCATACAGAACTTCATTTCTTTCCAGTTATAGTGAAAGATGACTCTCTGCATATAATCATGCACTGTATGACACACCGATGAACATATTGTATATAAACTCTTCAGTACAGGAGTAGAATAAAGGTACGTTGTGAATTTAGTTGCCGGGCAAGCAATGAGTAATTCATTTATGAATTTATAAACAGGTGGATAAATCAAAGTAATTCATAATGATGAAGAGTCGCTGTTTATTTTAGTACATAGTGTTATAAATTAAGCTCTGCGCCGATCTCCAAGTCAGCGAAAGGCTTAAGTCTCATGGTAGTGAATAGAAAAAAATGCTGTAAGGTCTTTCTATATATATATATATATATATATATATATATATATATATATATATATATATATATATATATATATATGTTTTATAAACTTTAAGTGAAATTAATCTTCGATCAACCCAGTAGTTTAATGCGTGGAATAAAGACAGAAATGAATCGTTGAGATTAAAATCGTTGAACCGCTGAAATAATTGTTGAACATGGGAAACATACCCTCGTTAAACGCATTTACTGAATTAATTAACATTGTGAATGTTAAACACCCCGGACAAGGCGGGCAGACCTGCTGACAAAATGCACATTTTTTTTTTTTTTGTAACGTCAGCACTTGACCCCTTGACAAAATCACCATCAGATTATTGACAAAAATCATCAAAATCATTGACAAAATCACCGTCAAAGTCATTGATGAAATCACTATCAGAGTCATTGACATTATCACCATCAAAGTCATTGAATAAATCTCCATGAAAATCTTTGACAAAGTTTCCGTTAGAGTCATTGAGAAAATCACCATCAAAATCATTTAACAAATTCACCATCAAAATCATTGACAAAATCACCATCAAAGACAGAATCACCATCAAAATCATTGACAAAATCACCGTCAAAGTCACAGTGAAAACCACCATCAAAATCATCATGAGGCTCTTCATCAAAGTCACTTAGAAAGTCATCACTAAGCTCATCATCTCAGACGTACGGAATACAAAATTCAGAAAGGGTCACACAGCATTTTCGCTACGTTCTGTCTTGGCGTTTTTCTCCTTTCCTTGTCCTTCCATCAGTCAACGCTCACCAACAGCCTGCCATTATAACAATTTTGGGTCGATTGAGGTCAAACTTGGCAAGTGGGTACCTTGGTTAACTTCGCCCAGGTCACTTCTTTTGATTTATTTTTTTTTTTTCGGATATTTGTATCTTAAAGGATTTTATAGAGAGTCAGAGGTCAAATCAACCCCAAAACGTATATTTTGGGCTACTGTTCCTTACGATTTTAATCGGTTGACGCTGAACGCTGCAGACAGATTGCTTTTCTAAAGTTCGATACAATGCATAGGACTGAATTGTGATTTGAACCTATTTCTGCCGTTCTATAAAGGTCAAAATTCGCATATGACACATCTTTTAGCTCTTACTTAGCCGTAAATCAGCCAATGTTCGTGAAATTTCGCACTTACGTGTATTCCAACACTGTCCACAATATTGCGTGTTTCATATTTATGATATGACCATTTTCCGGCTGGATTTTAGGGCTTAAACCTCACCAGAAAAGCCATATCTTTTTGCCAATGGCAATTTTTGTGACTTGACCCCCCAAAAGAAAAATTTTTACTCCATTTTTCTTTTTCTCTCCTCCTCGCCACAAATCCATTTTCTTTCAACCCATCCATCGTTCGTGATGAAATCTTTTTAAACTCGTAAGTGGTACACCCTCAAACTGATCTTGATGCAGCCTTGGCACAAGGGTTGTTTGAGGATTATGCAAAGAGGAGTGGGTGGGGAGGTGGGGGGGGGAAGAGGGGGACATACCTTAGTACCACCCCCCCCACCCCCTCCCGAAGCGAATATTGAGCCGTCAAGCTGATAGAATATCGTCCGCTTCAAGATTCATCACTAAAAAAAAAAAAGAAAAAAGATTCATCTCGCAAGTCACCGACAAAAAAAAAAAAAAAAAACAGGCCAGTCAACTCTGGACAGACTCAATCGTCCATCGTGGTGAGTGTCCTTCAATGTGCTCCACTCTCTCTCTCTCTCTCTCTCTCTCTCTCTCTCTCACACACACACACAAAAAAGAAAGATTAAAATTGCTGACAGTTTTAGTATTACAGATTTGGCTTCCTCACATCTCCGAAGCAATTTGGCTTTCGACTCTCCAAACGCAGTTGATTGCACTGGCGCAATATGAATGTTCCCTCTCGGTTATCTTCTTAAACGCGTACACTTATCCAGCTGCTTTTTGCCCAATCTGGTCGTTTGAGAAAATTAGACTCAACCCAATTATATCCTTGCTAACTATGCTTACCGATGAGCCATGCCAATTATGCTTACCAATTACTATGCTGCAAATGATCCTTACCCATTATGCTTTCTAATTATCCTTACAAATCATACTTACCAATTATCCTAACAAAACAGGCTTAGAAAATATCCTTTCAAATTGTGCTGACCAATTATCCTTGCAAATTATGCTTACTAATTATCTCTACAAATTATACTTACCAGTCATCCTTATCGATTACCTTTATACAAATTATTTTTACCAGTTATCCTTACGAAATATTCTTACCAGCTGTCCTCAGATTTCATAAACTTCTGTCAGAATGATAAATTTGAAAAAAAGATAGATCCTTAAGCTCGAAAAACCTGTGCAAAAGAAAAAATAATGAACAGTAATAGAATGGGAATTGTGAGGATATATATATATATATATATATATATATATATATATATATATATATATATATATTTGT
>JAYMFT010040692.1:0-15618 GCA_038088735.1 Panulirus argus | reverse complement strand
GAAAAGCAAAGAGACGGGGGAATACGAGTGTAAAACTCACTGCAAAAATCTCTCCCCATAGTAAACATACAGTAATCTAAACACACACACACACACACACACACACACACACACACACACACACACACACATACATCCCCAGCGGTAGCAGAGACAGCCAAATTTGCCCAGTTTTAAGACACTCGTAGCATGGATCGTAAAAAAACAAAAAAAAAACACTTCATGGGTGTCCACACTATATCACTACTCGTACAAAAAAATCCTGAAATCCTATACACTTTCAACAGCGCCAGAGACTAGATTCTTTCGCTAGATGTCAGCGACCAGTAAAAAAAAACGCGGTTCACACACTTTTTACACAGGCAGAGCTGTTAAGTATTCACCTTCATGAAGGAGATCGAGGTCACGTCAACACTGAGCAATGCTGCGTCTTCCATAACCCATCGTAATCAATATATATAGTCCCTTCTCTAGCACCGAAGGCCCGGGTCCCTTATAGCGCTTCCCACCACCGAACCCAGCGCTATCTATACCCACCAGTATACCATACGTGACGAGGAAGAACCAGCTCTCCACGGCGCTAAACGCTGTGTGGTTCCCGTACTAACCGCAACCAACCAATAAGCTGCTTACCTTAATAACCAAGGTTGAGCCAACAGCAGTAACGCGCACCACCTGAAATACATAAAGAGAGATCAAGATTATCATGGTGCCGTATAGGAAGTGGTACACATCAAATGATTCTATCCGGAAGCGATAAGTAGTCCTATAGTGCATCAACTGCTTTCTACACACTATAGGTAGTCCTACGGAGCATCAACTGCTTTATTCTGAACAAGACAGGAAGTCCTATGGCGCATCAACTGCTTTATTCTGAACACTCCAGGAAGTCCTATGGTGCATCAAGTGCTTCTTTCCCAACATCTCCTCAAGAAGTCCCATAATGCACACCAGCAGTTCCTTCACTAACACCACAGGAAGCCCTGTCCTGCATCAACCGCTTCTATTTCAACACCACAAGGTAGTCTTGCGGTACATCAACTGCTCCTTTCCACACACCATAGGTTGTCAGTCCTAAATGGTGCATCAACGTCTGCTTCATCTAACAACGAATAGGTTGGGGAACATAAACACAACAGTGGGCATTCTTTCTATGGTATTATTCATAAACGTACTTTGGATAATCTCTCTGAACTGAACATTACGCTTGAGAGACAACGTCTCAAAATCAGTCTCTCGCTGTTAGACAATATGTATATTATTCAGCATGAAGACAGACATTATACAAACCACACATTCTCATAAAGCGAAACAAAAAAAATATCAAAAATACGCCTCTTTAACTATCTTACTATCGTTAAAAAAAATTACGTTGATCTTTTCTACAAGATTTCCCTCCAGCCTGACTCATGTCTTAATATAGCGCAAAACACCCGACTTCAGTCAATACTTCCAGCCTCCTCCGTCGAGGTACGGTCATCGACGTCGGGTATACTGTGCGTGTTAGGTATACACCAACCCTAAACCCAAACGTAAATAAGTCTGGCGTCGGTGCTCAACCTGCTCCCGATGGACTGCGAGGACTGTCCTTACCCCTCCGAGACAGAGCGGATGTTTGGTGAGACGACGTCGTTTCGAAACGCCAAAAGCAGATGAATATTACAGAGTAAAAAGGTTGTAATCTCTGAGAAGCAACTTATCCACTGAGGAAGTAAAGACAAATGAAGAGGGAAGAGTCACCAGGCTGGCAGTTTTTGGACTTTTCAGCTCATTCTAAACAGATACGAAACTACCGCGGGTCTTCTTTCATTCTCTCACTACGAGAACACGAATCATGTTCAGTGCACATAAAGTGTTGCATAATGCACATTCATCGCTGCATAATGCACACGTAGTGCTGCATAATGTACATCGAGTGCACACGTAATGCTGCAAACGTGCTGTTTGTACGCGTGGTGCTGCAATGACTTTTTTTTTTCTACCCTGATGCTTAATAAAGAATATCATGATCTCATTCCTTAACCGAGGCATCATCACGTGGACTGCGCAAGGACGCGTGATAGCCTAGTCCCGTCCGCCATCTCCTCCTGCGGGAACACTCCGTATTCATTCACGAGTTCGGACGGACTCCTCGGTCCAAGTACTGTGGACCGAATCGCTTGTGTCTCAGTTGTACGATGACTTAATGACTCCGACATTTCCCTACTTTAGATACTTCAAAGAGAACGAGAAAAAAAAATCTATTTAAGGCTTTATGGAGACTTGTAGCCAACGCTCCTCACACCTCTGTTGCAGCGAGCGTCATAACGTATCCCCGGGCGATAGCTCTAAAATGGAGAACGCTTCCTTTACGGTTCCTTCAGCTATCGGAGGTAGAGGTCGACGAGCGAGGTGGTGACGGCCTGAGTGACCTTCAGTACAGCTGCCTTATATAAATCTTCTTCCGTGTGTGAGTGTGTGTGTGTGTGTGTGTGTGTGTGTGTTTATTCCTCTATCCTTTTATTCCAATGCACAAAGACACATATGATTGTTCTAATCTTGGGTCCATATTCTGGGGTCGAGGGAACAGAAGAGACGCCTTTATATAAAGCTCCCTGGCCAACTACTACGTGTAGGGTATACTTAGGCAACAAAGAAGTCATCACCAGATACGGGAAAACAAGAATATTTTGGCATCAGAGTTAGAATGAGACATTACAATTCAGTGGTATACACTGAGATATCTTTTCCTCACTACACGGAGGTGTATTCACAATACCCAGTCGTTCATTGCGGCTACGGGATTAGAAATTCAAGGGCCGTGGCTGGTCTCGGTCTAAACACACACTTGAGGCAAACTTGAGAGAGGATGAGATAATCTACATTTCATAAACTCGTTCCCTGAGTGACTTCGCTGCAATCTCTCCTTGCTCCTGTGTTTGACGGGAGGCTTGGAAAGGCCTTTGGAGATGGTAAGGAAAGCTTTAACAATTATTTTTGTATGTTAGAAAAAGAAACTGAGAATTTATATATAAGGAAAGAACTTAGTATTTCTCGTGTGTGAAATAGAAATGAGGAATTCACTCTTTCTTCTTCTATCCAGACGCTCAGAAAAATGCAACTCAGTCCAGGGAGGAAATCTTTAAATATGATTGCCGAAATTCCAGTTTACTTAAAATGCACAAATCTTATCATCATGTCAGAACATCTGCAATGCCCCTGCCCTAAGTGAAAATTTAACCCTCTGACGTCAAAGTTGCCAATTCTCCACCCAAGCGTCTGCTTAGATTACATATTATACGAGCCGAGGCTAAACGGGTCTCATTGACACAATTACCATCGAGGGCATTGATACGTTAGCGCCAACCACAGTTTCTCGCTGATCATATCCACAGATGAGCCCCCTCAACGAAACAATGGTGCTGCCAGAAATGCAGTAGTTGTAACACATGCTCATGGTTACCTATCGAATGTGTGTAGTCAAGAGTCAGCGACTGGGGTTTCACCCTTCAAACTGAATCATTTGCTATTCTCAGTGCCTTGGAACTGCTTAAGGCCTTCAAGTGAAAAGACATAACATACACCTGTATAAGTTGTTCTCTGTCTGAATTAATAGTATTCAGCTCCATTTAACATGATCGAACCACAGATATACAACAGAATGCGAGTACATTTTCTCTGGATTCTTTTTCATGCTGATGAACTAGCCAAAATTCATGGCTCTGATAGACAAAGTTAACGACAGCTCTCGTCCCCCTTCATGCATTATAAAGACAAACATTTAGAAACAGATCGTACAATTTTCTTTAAACTTGACCAAATGGAAATTGACACAAGCTGATCCATCTATCATGCAAGAAGGAATCCATAGTTGAATGACATCTTACAGTGCCAGTATACATCTTGATGTTACGGCCCTTACTCAGGCCGGATTACAGACACCTACGGGAGTCAGCTGCCCGTTGTTGATACCGAGCAGACAAGCCGTGAACTTCATCCGTCAGAAGAGCCCTCAATGAGAGGTGATTCCTATCACACCTTACGAGGAGGGAGGGCGTAGAAGGACTCCGTCCATGCTGACGTTTTACCCCCAAACACTCGAGAAGCATCCTCACTCTGCCTGCTGTAAAACACTTCATTCCCAATGAAAACTGTTAATATAATTCGATTACTGTCACGAAGTTCCTTGGATCTATCGTGCACTGAGCACCTTTCCTTCGGCGCCACCGACCCCAGACTGGGTATGGAAGACCACGAGCATTTCCTAATTCTGTCCTGCTGCAAAACAGACACGGATGAAGGCAACGCGATCAGCAGCTACCAAGTGCTTGAGACCCAGCTGTAAAAAAAACTGTGTGCTTGTGAAGAATTAGGTTGTGATCAGGTGAGTATGTGCTTACTACTACACACGCATGTGTGTCTTTCCCGGCCGGCCCTCCCACACACACACACACACACACACACTCTCTCTCTCTTTAACAGACATGCAAAGAGACGTACGGACTATCACAATGCCTCTTAGGGAAAGGTGATAAAACAGAGTGAGGTGAAAATTCCCTCACAGGGCACGCCGGAGGCAGTCGTACTCCATGCAACAAGAAAAAAAGAGACCGAAATTGCGTGTAAATGACTTATTCGTGATACGTGTGGTGTGAACAGGTGACGAGTGTAAATTACGTCCCACCACTGTCACTCCCAGACACCCACGTTAGCCCAAGAAGGTAGACAATGAAGGATGCAAATGACTCAGAACTTGTACTGCTGCCTTGGGTACACGTCCAGTGACTTGCATCGTAAAAAAAAAAAAAAAAAGTTTGAAAATTAGATTTCATCTTCTCAATACTGAATGGATAATCATAACATTCTAATTAATAAATAACGAGTTAATCGAGTGGTTGGAGTTCTGGAGACTCGTTTTTCAGAGAGAGAGAGAAACCAGGCCCAGTTGGAAGGCCAGACATGCTAGCTGACCCACTCACTGCCTTGTTCGGCTCCGTGCTGTGTTTAAGGAGAGGCTGCAGCCAACGCTTACCTGTCGACCAGTTCTTTTAAGTTAGAATTTCAGTTTAAACGCTCATTTACGCCGAGTTAGCGACAACCGCTCTTAATGTGTTATCATGCGTATCAACCAAAGTGCTTACAGCTTGACAGATGTAGAGAGAAAGATTTGTAAAAGTATGTATTTCCATATGCAGCTCTTCATGAGATGTTATTATACAAGGGAAGGTTGCTTTATAATCTGGAATCCGGCTAGTGATTAATTCAAAGGAAGATGATGAATGCACGAAAAGTATTTAAATGGAAAGGAGATGAATAAGAATAGAATGATCATACTATCATTACCATGATAAATAAAAAACTAGACTTCCTTTTTTACATACGTAACTAAAGTGAAAAAACAATCTCTTGAGGGATCTAGAAACGCAAATACACACGCCTCAGTGTTTCTTCTGTCAACAAAAATGCAGCCACGGGTCGATAAGTAAAATATTACAAAAATAAATATCTTCCAAAACTGTGAAAAGGGAATAAAATAATCCAAGCGCAAAAAAAAAGAAAAGTCTACGTAATAGAATCTTCACATTCTTTATTTTTTTTTCTTGCCGTACTTTAACGTAGGCGTTAGAGATTATAACGTGCAATAAACGCATAAGAAACACATTTCTTCCCTCGTAAAAGAAAATGAGACAAACACACACGGGAGCGGCAGGACAAAGAAAACAAACGCAGGGGCAATGATTACGTCCGACATAATTATAATATATACCCGACAGGGTCTGCCCTGGGTATACAGAACACCTGGAAACATTACTGTGTTAAGGAGGTCACGAGGAGGAGGAGGAGGAGGAGAAGCAGGAAGGAGGAAGAAGAAGAAGACGAAGAAGAAGAAGAAGAAGAAGAAGAAGAAGAAGAAGAAGAAGAAGAAGAAGGAAGAGGAGGAGGAGGAAGAGGAGGAAGAAGGAGGAGGAGGAGGAGGAAGAGAAGGAGGAAGAAGGAGGAAGAAGAGGAGGAGGAGGAGGAGGAGAAGACACGTAAGGTCACCTGGCATCAAGGTCTTCCTGGTTCTTGCTCTCTCTCTCTCTCTCTCCTTCCTTCCACACACACGACCTTTCCTGCAAGAGAGCGAGGACGCCTCAGGCAACTCGTATGCTTCCTCTTGACATCGGGTCGCATCCGCGTCACGTAAAACTCTCGCCAGGTTCTCGCGGGAAGCCGTAAGGAGAGGAACACCCCCCCCCCCTACATCGCCCCTGTCAAAACTGGGGGAAACTCTCGTAAAAAGTTTCGGGGATTTTTCTTGTATCTTCCAGAGGTCGCCAGCGCCGCTCGGGTCACGGTGCAGAGCGGCGGGAGTTTCAGTTCTTTCTCTGTGGCTAATCTGGATAACCAGACCAAGTTAACCAGGTTTTTGGACTATGGCGTCTCCCGCGGACACGGTATCCGTGACCCAGAGTCGTGTACTACAGATGAGGACCCGTCCAACCGCCTGTGATCATCGCCGCTGTGGCTCCTTGAGCACTTCAGTGTACTGGTCACTGTACACAGTCTTCTATGTACTTCACTGTACTGGTCACATTACACAGCCCCCCCCTTGTGTATTTCAATGTGCTAGATGGGGAGCGGCGTAGGCTAGGAAATGCTACACATGCATTTACCTTATGCGACCTACGTAGGGTTACCTTCCTTCAAATGACACGAAGCGCTTCCTTCTAGTTAGCCTGCCTCCTCCTGTGACACGGAGACAGGTCCTTCAAACGCTGAATCAGACGGGACGCTGAATGAACACATTAGTCCTGAATCTGCCACTGAAACCTGTGATTCAGAGAGCTGTATATAAATCTGCCGAGGGGCAAAATTGCCTAGATGAAAGACTGGCGTATTAAAATGAAAAAAGGAAAAAAGTTGAAGCATCCACAGCAGTGAATATGGTAATCAATCAACTGCTATTGTTAGGGAACCAGACACCGCTGTGAGTAGCAGCACTTCCTATTGTTCAAGCCGGACGCTCAACCCCAGAAAAGCGAGATTGGATTCTCTACCTCCTCCTTCCCCCTAGACACTGTGAAACGTTCGTCATATAAATACGACTGGTTACACCATGCACGTCTGAGTACCCGGATGCAGAACGTTTGTGGAAAAGCGCAAAATGAAACCTCAAGAATAATACTCCTTTCGTTGTCCCTCGATCACCATGAAACTCAATATCCGGGAAGGACTTAAGGTGCTGAAACTGATGTGGAGAGCAGCGTATCTGATATCAGCTTAATGACAGAAATGAAGATTCTGCGTGGCGATACATATGATGGTTATTTCCACAGACCTGTTGGAAAATAAGGGCCATCGTGATACGAGTGGGTCTAGATGCATGAAAAAATATATATAACAGACCCTCGCATGAAGACGTCTGGATCACACCAGACGTACAGGAAAAAACAATAACACATCCCACAACACATCTTCCATCACTATACCTTCTTGACGACTTATCCAATGAACCAGTCAAGTAGAACCCTTTCATCTTTGACGCGCTGCCTAAACCAAGGCTTCTGGACACACACAGATTCCCCGGACTAGAAAGAACACGAAACAGAATATCTGTGCTAACAGTTATCTCCACTCGACTTGGTTATCCCCACATCGAAAGGTCGGGAACTGCTGCCAATATAACCGAGCCAAAAGCTACTACAAGAGGTGATTGGGGCAACTACCTCATCTACTAAACTGTTCGCTGAACTCAAAGGTTTTGAGATTGTAGGAATTACACCTTCTGACAGTGTAAACATATCTGACTCTCAGTCCTTGTGTCTCGTTCCAAAAAAGGCCCGACATCAGGATCTAACATATTCGTCTCTGAAGACAGATAAAGATGTAAGTGCACATCACTGATAAAGAGATTCAAGTCTGAGTATCATAAATCATCCCACGTTTAGAAGGGAACCCAAGAGCAAAAAGTCGATTCCTTAGCCAGACTTACAGGAGATAACCGAGGCTCTTGGGCGCAAAATACTGGAATCTGAGACGAGATAAAAGAAGCTCATTAGCGCAATACTGGACTCTCAGGCAAAAGCTTTAAAAACTATGGCCGGGAAGAAGCCAGAAGATGAAGGAACAGGAAGGAGAGTCTGAGTCCTGGAGCCGGGCGTCCGTGCCCTTCTCTTTTTTTCTGCTCGTCTGTGAAGTCTGGGTTCGGGAGAACCCCCCCCCCCCCTCCTCCCCCAGAACTCCGTTGCGAACCCTTCCCCACAAAAGGTGCACGCGCCGCCTCGGGCGCCTCCGACCAGAGACGTGGCTGGCCCGTAAGAGTGAGTGAAACGCGAGGAGAATGGTTGATGAACGTAAAATAAATAAAGTTGTTCGCACTTGCAGAAAGGGTGAAAAAAAAAAAAAAAATCAGACGTTACGTTTCCGCGAGTCGAGGTGTGAGATGTGGTGAGACCTTGGATGCAAAAGGAGTGAATGGTGTGCAAATCAGACCTTGCGAGATAAAACAAACGGTTATGCAGCAAGAGAAGGAGGGAAGCTGTTTGTAAGAGACGAATGGCTTGAAGAGGTGTTTTACCACCAGTGTGTCAGCACATGAGGAGTAGTTCCGAAGTCTTAAGTTTGAGAGCTTGTAAGGGGTGCTTGTCTGTTTCCGAGTTCTTGGATACTGTTCAGAGTCCGTATTATGGAAGCAGAGGGAGTCCAAGGGGTTTAAGTGTTGATAAGAACAAGAGGTTTGAAATGAAATGTAGGGAGGCGTCCAAGTCGTGTGTCGTCATGATGGTTATTCGATATTTTTATGGATGGGACATTTCGTTGGATGACTGCGAGGTGGGGTTGCATGTGATATGATCATGGGGGAAAACAGAATGAAAGCTGCTACGTTTCTGTGTGCAACTGATGTTATTCTGTTGTCTAAATCGAATGAGGAGCTAGATTGAGTGGTGGGCTATGCCAGTGACGTATCAAGCATGGATGCTGTGTGACGCCTTGTTTATGAAAAGTTTGGGAAAACATGAAATATCAGTTTGTCTGGTGAAGAACTGGATGTTCTGGATGAGCTAAGATGCTTAGGGTTTAAGTAAAGGTCCGTAAAGGATGGCTGTGGGAAAAGCTGAAGTTGAAGTCCAGTAATGCATGGGAGCCATATCTGATGCGCGCTGGAAACGCGGGTGAATGGGTAAGATTTAAGCACAAATTATGCAAGAAGCTTGTTGTGTAGGAGCACTTGTCCCGATTCTGATGTTGGTACATGAAACCCATGCGGTTCAAACCGAGCCTTTGATGTAACTTTACGCATCAAATTAGTGTGGAAATAGATAAAGGCAAGAAGCGTGTATATGATGCTTGGAAGTCCTCTCTTTCATTCGACACAATGAGTGTAAGACTGTGGGCTAATGCAATGAATAAGATCTGCAACAACTGATGTGATTCTTACATGCACATCGTGGGTCGGACGAAGACTTTCCGTGACCTCTGTAAAATATTCTTTCGCGCCACCGCTCGCGGATGCACGGTACCCACTGCCATCGCGCAGGAATGAATTGGTGAGGTGAGCGGATTGCGGGAGAAGCCGGCAGGACCAACACAGAAGCGCCGTGATGGAGCGAGGCGGCGATATAAAATGTACCCGACGAGGAAGCCGTGGAAAGGATAGAGGGGGGAGGGGAGAGGAGGAGGAGGAAGGAGTATGTGTGTGTTATCACCAAGTTATTTACTTACTCTCGGACACTGGGGGAGAGAGGGCTTTGTGCACGCGCTTCAAGGCCCCTCCCCCGTCTCCTTAGTCCTGTGCCTTTGTTGTAGAATGCTGCGGTCGCATTTAGTTTCCTCCTCTCGCTCAGCTGCTTGTTCCGCCACTACGGGTCCGCGGCTCTGTGACTGAAGAAAAGCTTCCTCGCATTTCCCCCCCCCACCACCGGCACACTACTCTTACCTCAAGAAAGGAAAAGGGGATATGAGAGAGACAGCGAAGGAGGCCATGTGAAAAGAGAGAAGCAGTAAGAATAGGTGAACTGTGTGGAGGACAGAGTGAAGAGGGTTTTTAGAAAAGTCTTTGTGTCTCCTGCTTCGCGTCATGTCTGGTTGAGACCACAGCTTCTTGGGATCCTCCCGAGTTCTCGAACTCTGGCCAGATGACCGGTCGGCAGCTCCTAATAGCTGTGACTGTGGTGCATTGGCTGGGTAGTATTAACGCCTCTCAAGAGGTACACAAGAGAAGAGGGAAAGGCTTGTGTGAGAGACAAGCCCGAGTGACTGCTCGAGACAGATGAAACTTGTTGTGAAAAGGATGCTATTAAAGTTCTACTAGAAACTAGATATGGAGGTCAAGGGAGTGCAGAATAGGTATGGTAGAGAGAGAGAAAACACCCAAGGCAATGGTAAACTGTGGTTGTAAACAAGTGTTATGTGTGGAGGATAAAAACGACAGAAAACGAGCATGGGAACACAGAGAATGGTGAAATGCCAAATTGTTTAGACGAATGCAGTAATCGTTCTTCGGTTTAGAAATGTAGGAACGAATAGCGCTTGTACGAATTTACGTCGGTGGAAAAACTTCCTACGGATGACAGCGTATGCTTGTGGATGATCGTGTCCGAAGGATTTTCAACCCTTTTTTCCGGGAGAGTGTGTAAAGTGGATTTAAGAACAGAAAATGGAATGAAGTCCAGTTGATTCTCTTTTTTTTTTACTTAGGCAAATTGTGGAGCAGACTCTATAGGGAAAAGAGACGTAACCAACATCATCATATTCGCAAAAAGGCATTTGTCAAAGTTAACGACAGAACTCTGACACTCTCTGGTGTGCATGGGAGAGATTTCTGAATGTTATCACAAGTCCAGTAACGGAGGCAGGGAGCATCCGTGTGAGCGTAAAGTGGCGGTGTGAGTGACTTGGTTTTCCAGCCTAATGTGGCAGAGTCCTTTAAGTCTGCGTTACAGTGATTGTTTAAATGTTCTTAATGGACGAGGGAATTACGCGTGTTGAGAGCGAGGAGGGGAGACTGAAAGGGGAGCAATTGGACCGCACCGGAGTAGAATGGGAGTTACCATAGCTGGAGCAGACGGACGGTGCCGCTCCTCTGCTAGCAAGATCAAAATGCAATATCTTAGCTGGGATGGTACGCGTCTAGGAAGAGGCTCTCATGAGTAAGTACGTAGGAGTGCGAAAGAAATTTGCTTCTCACGAAGAAACGGGTAATCACAGTGTATCACCAATTTGAACAGAGAGGAATGAGATGGTTTTCTAATGAGTTCAGGGACTTGGGGAGAAGAGGGTTGAAGACCAGTAAAGATGGCAGAGGAGATATTGATATATTGTGAGAAGAGTCACGCTAGGAGGAAGCAATAGAGGCGCGTGCTGAAAGCCCCGACTGAAGAGGCCGGCTTTTTGAAGTGTGGAGTGAGCTAAAAGCTTGCATGATGGAGTGTCTGTCCCAATTCTGACGCATGGATGAGAAATTCCATTCTCCTTTTTTTTTTTTCTCTCTTTTTCTTTTTTTGCGATACCAGGTATGTCGATCAAAGATAAGCAGACGAGGACGATTTAGATAATGCATTTGGAATTGTGAGAACATATAGAGAGAGAGAAAAAAAAAGAGGTCTAGAATGTTTGAGAATGGAAATTATGAGAATAGGTAGAAAAAAAATTTACATGAAAGATTTGAGAAAGGAATGTAGTCAGAAAATAAATACCTTAAAACAGATATGGAAAAAGAAAGCTTATGCAAGCAGGTGGGTCACGAAAAACAAATGGAAGATACGTGTTTATGAGAAAAAAATAATAATAATGACCTATGGTTTAAGGTATATAAGAGAAAGATTGTAAGCAAAAAAATTTGGACGGATACCTTTAGCGGAGTGTTTAGTGAGGCATTTGTTGTGAGGGATACACCAGCTCACCTCGCCTTTACTCATTTCACGCCCTTGCATTTCGTTGCCTGCAGAGAGGGCCAGTGTGTATACAACCCCCGCCCACCGCCCGCCGGAGGCTTCCGACTGACTGGCCCAGTTTACCCCAGCTGTCGTGACCTGACAGTGGAAGGAACACACTTGATGAGAGAGACTGTGTGCATAGTTCCTCCTCCTCCTCCTCCTCCTGCTCGCCTATACTCTCATTAGCAAAGTTTCGGGAAGACGAGAACAATGACGGGGGTGTGAGAGAGGAGGGCCTCACTGGTGGAGAGGAGGAGTGAGGGAGCTGTGAGGGAGGGCGTCACAAAACATCATCTTTTCTACACATTTCCCAAAAAGATCGATATCAAGAAGTTTTCCCCATTCAAAAATTCTGCCATCTCATAATACAGTGAATGAGGTGAGGAGGCGAGGACGTTCAGTTAATAAGACGCGTCACGAAATCTACTCTCCTCGTGAAAAGTCATGTAGGGATGATGTCTCTCCGCAAGCTGCATCATCCCTATTCTTGTCTGCCTAATTTCTGGCACTCCCGTCCTTAAGTTATCCCACAATCATCAAATGTTTTGCATTGCTTTTTACTTCACAGTAATGGTAGTGGCATGTCTCACAGTTGCTACCTTGGCAAAAAAGTTATATATACCACACATAAAAGATGATCATATCAAGAGAAAGATGAGTACAGTGATCCAGCGTTATAAGGTTTCTATATTTTTCTGCTTAGCATCAACTAGTGAGAAACTTTATTAAGAATCTAAGGGTAATATATATCTGTAATGATCTACAGATTCAACCGCTGCGTAGATTCTGCGTAACGAACGGATATACAAAGGTCATCACAAGCTCATAATCTTAGCTAAAGAAATCATGGGAACTGACGTATCTAAATAACGTTTTCCCGTCCATTTTGAGACTGGATGAACTATACATATATGCAAATCCCTTCATATTGAGGGAATTAATAGAGCCGTTACAGGAATCTGACAAATCATGTACAAGTGGGCACCCTTAAAATTTACTTACATCCATCCCATTTTCCCTCAAGGAATTCCCTCTACGCACGTCATCATCATAATCATCATCATCATCATCATCATCAGCCTGCCTTTTGGTTGCTCCATAAGACCCATCCTCTACCCCGGCAGGAGGTAAATGGGAATATTGCCCGAGAGACCCTGCGACCCGACGCTATTAGTGTGTTGTGGGAATCCAAGTCCTTTCCTTGGTCAGGATACCCCTAAGGGTTGAAGGCATAATTGCTGCTCCTTGCTTGCGAGACCCCAGCTGGCCGGCTAAGGCCACGGGTAATGCAATAGTGCTCGCTCTTCATCTGGGACGCGTGCTTGAAGTGAACGCCACTCCTGTTACCTCTCGCCACTCGCCAGCCTCCTGTTCCTCCTCCCTCCCACCAGCGGACCTTATCTCGTTCTCAAAACTCAACTCCGGGGAGCTCGTCTTCCAAGATTAATGCCAAGATGATAAAAGCAAAACCCCGAGAACGATATAAATCTAACTCTGAAGAGGTGAGATGCCGTCGGGTATACCGCCCGCCCGCCCGAGGAGCTATTCTAGGGAGATATTTGTATCATCGATTCAGCTACTTTGGAGCTTAATGTGTATGTGACCTTGTGTGTGTGTGTGTGTGTGTGTGTGTGTGTGTGCAAATACCTATTTCTACAGTATTCAAGTGCGGGTCAAATGTTTTTGTTTTCTGATACTTGCTTCTTTCTCGTGTCTTTCCCAGTGACTATGACCTGGCACATTTCAAAAGACAGGTCTTTCACGTCCTCAAAATTTTTAAATACTTTCCCTAGTCTTTTCTTTTTCAGTTTCATAATTATCTCTATATTTCAATTAAGGCTCGGCCTTGGTGTGGACTTTTGTCCATGACTGGAGCCTTCAACATATACATGTGTGTGTGTGTGTATATATATATATATATATATATATATATATATATATATATATATATACACACACAGATATATAAAGTGAGAGGGACGTTTAGAGTAACTAAGTTCGTTCTATCTCCATTAACAGAGGGAGAGTAACGTGCGTTTTTGCTTTTTTTCTGTACAGGTTTCCACGCCTCGTCCACAAATGGCGAGCGGACTATGATGTCCGCTGTCTTATTTTCGTCCCGTCTGTCACTCCCCGCTTGTGTTTCTTTTCTTGTTTTCCCTTTCTCATTTTCGCTCTCTCTCTCTCTCTCTCTCTCTCTCTCTCTCTCTCTCGCTTTTTTTCACTCTAACTATCTTTTCTCTATCTTGCTTTTTTTCCCATAATCTATCTTTTCTCTAACGTTTCATCTTTTCTTTATTTATTCTTTCATTTGACCATCTTTTTCCTCTCTCTCTCTCTCTCTCGAGACGTCCGCGCCTCGCGCGGGCCTCGACATATCATTAGGTGAGCCTCGCACGAGACCCACCACCACCCGCACATTACTCCTGAGTTAGCACCTCCGGTGAGCCCGGCCGCCAGCTGAGGCGACGCTGTGGAAGGTAAACACAGGGCTGTCATATACATAATGCCCCCTTCCCAGGGGTCACCACTGCCTCCCTCCCTCTGCATCCTCCTCCTCCTCTTCCTCTTCCTCCTCACACCTCCTCGTCTTCCTCACCACACCACCTCCTCCTCTTCCTCCTCACACTTCCTCTTCTTCCTCACACCTCCTCTTCTTCCACACCACACTACCTCCTCCTCTTCCTCCTCACACCTCCTCTTCTTCCTCACCACACTACCTCCTCCTCTTCCTTCTCACACACCTCTTCTTCCTCACCACACCACCTCCTCCTCTTCCTCCTCACACCTCCTTTCCTTCCTCACCACACTACCTCCTCCTCTTCCTCCTCACACCTCCTTTCCTTCCTCACCACACCACCACCTCCCCTTCTTCCTCCTCACCACACCACACCTCACCTCCTCTTGCCTCACACCTCACGGTGTATCGTCTGGTGTGCCGCTCTCATCTCCTCACTGAAGCCTTTTTCGGATATTCTTTTTTTTTTTTCGTCGTCTCGCCTGACCCTCCCCACGATCTCCAACGCTAGAGTGGCTCTCGCCACGAAGTCTCTCGTTAACGTCATCGCTCTTCCATTTCACGGTCATCCTCAACGCAAAATCATCGAGTGATGAGTCGAGACAAACAACAGTAGATGGATGAACTTATATCATCACACACAGTAGCCTGCCGGAGGTAGTGGAGGGTGCGGTAGAAAGCATTTGCTTTGCTATCCTTTTTCCTCTACTGCTTTTAAGGGAACTGCTTTTTTTTTTTTCTAAGTTGTTTTAAGGCCAGACCCCCTCGCATGGACCCCCTGGGGTCCGTGTGGTCTCTGTGACTGGCCAGACCACCTCGCATGGACCTGTGTGGTCTGTATAACTGGCCAGACCATCTCACGTGGACCTGTGTGGTCTGTGTGACTGGCCAGACCACCTCGCATGGACCTGTGTGGTCTGTGTGACTGGCCAGACCACCTCGCATGGACCTGTGTGGTCTGTGTGATTGGCTAGACCACCTCGCATGGACCCCCTAGGGTCCGTGTGGTCTGTGTGACCGGGTGAGATTCATCTCTAAGACTAGTGGCGTTCGCGTGCGCACAAGAGCTGCCTCTTCAGGACGTTCCTCCTCGCCTTCTCTTTCTCTGCTTCTTTCTTTCTTTTACTTCTTTCTCCTGAGCCACCTCTCTCTCTCTCTCTCTCTCTCTCTCTCTCTCTCTCTCTCTCTCTCTCTCTTCCTCTC
>JAYMFT010040681.1:0-15618 GCA_038088735.1 Panulirus argus | reverse complement strand
TTAACAAACTCCCATTGATTCTGTCTGGTCCCGCGGATTTGTCAGGTTTAATAGATTGTAAACTTTTAATTACGTCACCAGGGGTTATATTATGTGATGGGTCATTCCTGTTACCAAGTAAGTCTGTCATAATTGTTTGTTCATTTTCCAGCTCTGTCTAGTGACTTACTTTCCAGCTCCACTTAGTAATTTATTCCCCAAGTCCACCTAGTAGTATGTACTGACTTATATCTTAGCTCTGCCTAATGACTTATCTCACAACTCTGCTTTGTGACATATTTCCAAGCTCCACTTGGTTATGTACTTTCCAGTTCTGCCCGGTAACTTATTTCACAGCATTCCCATTAAATTATTCCCCAGATCCACTTAGTGACTTATTTCTTAGGTCTGCCTTGTCACCTCTTTTTTTTTTTCTCAGCTTAGTAACTTATTTTCCAGCTTTGCCTATGTAATTATTTTTTTAGCTCCACTTAGTGACATGATTTATTTCCCAGCTGTATTGACTTATTTCCCAGCTTTTCTTAACGACTTATTTTTCAGCTATTTGTAGTGACTTGCTTCTTAGCTCTGCATAGTGACTTTTATGCAAGCCCCACATATTGACTTATTTCCCAGGTGCATCTGTTGATATATTTTCTAGCTCAGCATAGTCTCTGAAATCCCATCCTATCTCTGCATGGTTACTTAAATCCCATTTTCGTCTAGTATTTATTTTCCAGCACTGCATAGTGACATATTTTCCTTTTAAGGCTCATGTCTTATTTCCCAGCTCTGCCTAGTAAGTTACTTACCTTCTCTGGCTAATGACTTATTTTCCAACTCTGCATAGTGATTTATTTCACATTTCTGTCGTGACTTGTTTCCCAGCTACGAGTTGTAGCTTAATCTGTAACTCTGATTTTCTTTGCAATTCTGTCTTGTGATTATTTCCCAGCTCTGTCAAGTTACTTATTTTTCATCTCTGCCTAGTAACTTATTTCACAAATCACCTAGTGACTTATTTCTCAGCTAAAACTACTGATCATTTTCCAGCTCCGCATAGTGACATTTTTCATTTTTACCAGATCATTTATTTCCTAGCTCTTTTCAATGACTCTATTTCCCCAGTTCTGTAGCATGACTTATTTTCCAGCCCTGCCTATTGAGTTATTTTCCAACTCAGTTTTGTTACTTATTTCCCACCTCTACTGAGTGAATAATTTCCCAACTCTACTGAGTGAATGATTTCCTCGCTCCACGTAATGAATTCTTTTTGCAGCTCTAAGTAGTGACATTTCCCAGCTTCACCTAGTGACTTATTTTCTAGCCATGAATAGTGACTTATTTCCCAGCTCCGCCAATTGGCATAGTTTGTAGCTCTGTGTAGCAAGTTATTTGCCAGATCCGTGGAGTGACTTATTTTTCAGCTCAGCACAATGGTTTATCTAACGATTCCGGATAGTGACTTATTTCCCAGCTCTGCATGGTTATTTCTTTTCCACCTCTGCCTTCTGACTGATTTCTCAACTTTGAGAAGTGACATTACCCAGTTCTGCTTAGTGACTTAGTTTCCAGCCATGCATAGTGACCTATTTACTAACTCCGATCAGTGACTTATTTTGTAGCTCTGCCTAGTGACTTACTTTGCAACTCTGCCTAGTGACTAATTTCCCAGCCTTACCTAGTCATTTATTTTCTAGCTTTGCCTAGTAACTTGTTTCACAGCCCCATAGGGACTTATTTCCCTTCTCTAAATACTGATAATTACCCAGCTCTGCCTAGCAACTCATTGTGACTTGTTTCCCAGTTCTTCTCGGTGACTTATTTTCCAGCTTTGACTATCGACTTGTTTTCCTGCTCTGACTAGTAGTTTATTTCTAAGCTGTACTAAGTAACTTATTTTCCAGTGCTAACTTGTGACTTATACTCTGAGTAGTGAAATTTCCAGCTCCGCTTAGTGATTTACTTTCTAGCTTTGCATATATTTTTTTTTTTTATGTATACCAGTTCCACATAGTGACTTATTTTCGAGCTCTGCTTATTGACTTAAATCACAATTTTGCCTAGTGATTTATTTCCCAACTCCCCTTAGATACTTATTTTCTGGCATTGCTTAGACTTATTTCACAGCTGGTGTAGTGACTTGTTTCCCAGCTCTTCTTAGTGACTTATTTTTCTAGCGCTGCTTGTGACATATTCTCCAGCTTTGCCAGATTACTTATTTCCCAAGCATTCTTTATAAAGGACACAAAGATGAGGACTTAGCATGCATTCTACATATTGTTGATGATGTTCACAATGGCTGGGATGGGGTTATTCTTATTGCAGTCTGTAGGATTTTGTATGGGTTTAATGCTGTTGCAGTAATGAAGTGCAACTTGGGGATGAGGGATCTCACATGGTGAAAAGTGATAATAGTGGTAGCGGTACAGTAGGATAAGGTCCATGTGATAACAGGAAAGGCTCGATGAGGATGTGTGTTAACAGGGACCAAGGATGATCTTGCATGCCCTTTTCTCAATCCCTTCTAGTTGCCACTGTTATAGGGTGGATAATGGGTATGAGAGAGAGCTAGGAGGGAGACATGGTTGTTTTGGCAGAAATAGCAGGCTGTCAATTTCCTGAACTAAGCCAAATTAGAGGAACACAGAATTAAAGAGCTAGGTGATGTGGAAGAAAGTTGCACCAGAGAAATTCAAAGAGAGCATTGACCAACATTGTAGAGTAGGTTGCATCAATTTACAGAAGAAAAAAAGGACAATCTAGATGTTAAAGAAAGTAAAGAAATTTATAGTTATGTTAGAAACAAGAGTCATTACCTAGTCAGTTGGTCCATTAAGGAAAACAGTGACTTGATTCAACACAACGGCACTATACTGAAGATCATAAAAATTTTTTGTGTGTGTTATTTTATCTATATTACAGTACCATTGAAGATATCTTATGTTTCAAATGCAGTCGCATTGTTAGGAGAGAACATTCAGCAGTACATTGACGTTTATACTTAAGATATGAAGATGGCAGGGCCTGATGATTTTTATACGGGAACAATAAAAGATGTTGAAAATGAGATAGGTCTCTTGCTACAGACATAATTCCAGAGACTTGGAAGTTTGCCTACTTAATGCTGATACAATAAAAAGATAATTCGCTTCCAGAAAATCATTGGCTAGTCAACTTAACACATATAGTTGGTTAGTTTATGAAAGCAATCACTTTAGAGAAAATTATATAACATTTAGAGGATCACCATTTAATTACTGATAATTATCAGAATGGTTTTTGGTGAAATTGTTCATGTCTAACAAATCTGTTTGATTTCTTTTATGATATAATCAATATGTATTATGAAAATAAAGTAGTTGGTATCATCTTTCAAGGTTAAGCCTGACAAACAGACCCTCATGACCCTCCTCAGATGATACAATCTACATGTAACCTTATATTTCTCAGAAGTATAGCATTCAGTCCTATGAACAAGGTAGTTTTGTAGGAAGCATAATACAGAATACTTAGTATGTATTTTGAAAGTGAAAATAGCAGCTAGCTTCATATGAAGTTGTACAGAAGAGCAAAGAAATAATGTTTACTATGTGTCAAGTATATATCTGGCACTGTCAAGTGTTGCAGAATGTGCTAGATGATTATGTAATATTTATCATCATAATTACATAGTTAGGTGTGAGCCAAACTTACTCCAATATTTGTTTTCTGCTTTTTCTTGGCATAATCTTGGATATTTAAGAAAAACAATCCATAAATTTTGAAATTCTCTCATTTCTAGGGTGGGGAGATTTGTTTTTTAAAGTTAAATGGAAGAGCATCCTCTATCTACACACATATATTGGCATCCTGACATGCATTGCCATCTTCAGAGTAGATGGCTGTGAAAAGGCTATCCTGGTAGATTCACTTTTGTTCTTTGTGATGCTAATATTACTCAAAATAATATCATAATGGCAAGCAAATGCTGAAGTGCTAGAACCATGCTTTAGTTCATTTAGTAACTTGAACATTAGGAGTACTTGCTGGATGATTAAGCATGATGGTGACTGGTTCACATAGGCAGAAGTATTAAAATATGCAAGTGGCAAATGGTGCATTCTTGCTATTTGAATACTAGTAAAGGACTTATAGGATCAGTGTTACCACTCTGAAAATGATGATTCCCAGAACTGGCATCTACAAAATCCCAAGATAGTCCATTAAATACTAAGATTCTCTAATTTTGCATAAATGATATCTATATCACTGAATAATGTACACATCTTCCTTCAACTAGATATTATTGTAGAAAAAAAATCTTCCTTCAACTAGATATTATTGTAGAAAAAAAATCTTCCTTCAACTAGATATTATTGTAGAAAAATGAGTTAATGCTTCATGATAAAAAATCCTCAGGGTGCAGTGTTGCCATGTCCCTCCTTTTCCTGTTGGCTTTCAGGTTCACGTACTGCTTATGGCACTTCTTTCACCAGACAGACATTTCAAGAGCTGCCGCTAATGACACGGTACCTCCTGTACCACGATAACTTGCTTTGCAAGGTGGTGATTGGCTGCAGTGGACACATGGAGTCTATTTGTCTGCATAGTTTTGGTTATGTTAAGCTGGGAAAACATCCTCTCAACACATGCAGAGGAGTGAGGTAGAGCCAAAAGGCTGCAAATAATGTTTGAAGAAAAACTGAATCTGGACTAATTGTTGCTGTCTTTAATTGTCCGTCGATCAAACCAGAAAGTTGTTGTTGTATCATTCATACTTTTCATGGATTCTTTAGCATACAGTTAATCCATCTCCACTGATCCTGCAGCTTATCTGGGTCTTCTTTCATGAGTTGGAAAATGAAGTGCCAGTTTTACTTGGTTCTTTTTATTTGAAAATATATGTGATTTCACTATATTACGACCACATCCCTTCCTTTCATAGATGCATAATCAGCCCATAGGCCCATTAAATATGAAATCTGAAATAATGGCTTCTGTTAACAGAGAGATACAGGCTAGACACAGATTCCCATTACCATCTGGCTAACATCTCCTGACAGCTGATGGCCACTTGATATAGTGTCCTCTCCACTCAGTACTGGTTTAAGTACCAAGCACTAGTATAAAAAAAGTATAAAATATATTTACAGTATCAAAATAAACATGTGCTCTCTGAATCATTTATCTCTACAATTTTCTCCAAGTTACAATGTTCTTTCTCTATTTGTTTCACTTTGTCAGTCGTACACAATTTTACTGACCTCAGTTTAACAACATAATTCCTTGAAATCACCACGATGAATACAGATAACATGATTATTTAACCAGACAAGCATTATACAGCATGAAATATCCAAGCCCATAATCAGAGAGAGAAAATCAGAATATTTGTTCCAAAAAATTCTTCTTTTGTTGTATACAAGTAATTTCTATTATTTTTCTCTTATATTTTATATGTTTCTTTGCCTCTTATAGATCATATCAAAAAAATATATACATATTGTTAATTTATACACAATCAAATAAACAATATTTCTAATTTCAACATACAGCATCAACGTTTCAAAAGACTTTGGATTACATAGAAAACTGAAAGCAAAAATACATGATGGGTAACTGAAACAGTTGTTAGGAAAGAGACAAGATGAATGTAACATCCTCCTCTCAAAAGAGGTATGAGTCAGCCACTGGTTGACTCATAACTTATTGGAATACAGGACAAGGTATCACCTACAACATTATCCTTTCCTCTTATATGTTCAGTAACTAAATTATAATCTTGTAACGAAAGACTCCACCTTGCCAAATGTTGGTTTACATTTTTCATCTTATGCAAAAATACAAGAGGATTGTGATCCATAAACACTTGAATCAACCTTCCTGATCTTCTCAAATGAACATCAAAATGGTTCAAACATTATATCAATGCCAAAGTTTCCTTCTCAGTAATACTGTAATTTTTCTGATATGAAAGAAGCTTCTTTGAAAAATTACAAATTGGAAAATCAGTATCATTTTTCTTTTGCATGAAAACTCCACCAACTCCAAAATCCCCAGCATCTTCTTACACTGTAAATGGTCTGTCATAATTTGGAGTAGAAAGTATTAGTGCTCTTGCAAGTATGTTCTAATTCCTTAAAGGTCTCATCACAGTGATTACTTCACATAGATTTGACTTTGACAATAAATTGGTTGATGGTAAAGCCGTGGTTGAAAAGTTCTTACAAAACCAATGATGATATCCAGCCATACCCAGAAATCTTATGAACTCTTTCCTGTTTGTAGGTGCTGGAAATTCTAAAATACATTACACTTTAACATTAATTGGTTTAACACTTCCCTGGCCAACAACATAACCCAGATATTCGACAGTTGCTTTAGCAAATTCACTCTTCATAAGGTTTACAGTTAAATTTGCTTGGTCTGACATGTTAAACACTTCCCTTATTAGATACAAATGTTCTTCCCAAGTTTTTTAATACAAAATTAGATCGTCTATGTATACAGAACAATCTTTCACATCATGCAATACTTGATTTACTAATCTTTGGAAAGTACAACCATTGTTTTTCATATCAAAAGGTAATACTATATGTTGATACAAACCATCCATGGTTACAAGTGCAGAAATTTCTTTTGCTCGCTCAGTCAGAGGTACTTCCCAATACTCTTTTAGTAAATCTATCTTAGTTATAAATTTACCATCTCATATCTGATTCATACAGTCTTGGAATAGGATAAGAGTCAGCTTTAGCGACTTTATTTACCTTTCTGTAATCAATACAAAATCTATAGGAAATACCATCAGGTTTAGTCACCAACATGCAAGGTGAACTCCAAGGACTTACTTTTTTCAATCATTGTTAAGCATATACTGTACTTCTCTCATTATCTCCCTCACCTTAGGATTCACTCTATATGGGTGTTCCTTAATGGGTGATGCATTTTCAGCCTCAACATCATGCTGTATTACATCAGTTTTCTTAGGAACATCAGAAAATGAAGACAAACCCATGTATGATTTGTATGATTTCACTTTTTTTCTCAATTTCTAAATGATCAAGCTTATTTTCTAAGTTATTTAATGCATTTGAATTATTCAATAGTTTATCTTCACGTCTCTCCAGCTTCACATTTTCAGTTTCTCTCATTACCTCTACATCATCAGATCTGACACATGCACAACAATCATTGCTACTTTTGTCATCCTTTATTGAATTTCTGTCATAATAGGGTTTTATCATGTTTATGTGACACAATTGGTTTGGTTTACATCTTCCTGGAGTATTCACAATATAGTTCAATTCTCCCACTCTTCTCAATCACCCAGGGACCACAGTATTTTGCTTTCAAAGGATTTCCTGTTTGTGGCAATAATACTAACACTTGATCACCAGGTTTAAACTCGTTGCTTCTAGATTTCTTGTCATACCACACTTTCATATTATCATGACTCTCCTTCAAATTTTTGCAGCAATCTCTCTAGCCCTACACAATCTGTTTTTAAAATCTGATGCTACTTTAATAACCCAATTGAGTCACTCTTCCCTATCCTATTCTCCTTCAACATACTCAATGGAGCTCTCACTTTATGTCCATACACCAAATTAAATGGACCAAAACCTGTAGATTCTTGTACTGCATCCCTGTTGGCAAGCAATACTAAAGGCACACCCTCATCCCAATCTACAGATAATTCCTCACAATACATTTTCAAATTATTTTTCAAAGTCTGTTGGTATCTTTCTATAACTCCTTGGCTTTGTTGGTGATAAGCACTTAACACATTTTGTTATATATGTAACCCCTTTCATATTTTCTTGAACATTCCTGAAGTGAAATTACTTCCCTTGTCTGACTGTACAATTGCAGGCAGGCTTACCCAGGAGAAATATCTCACTAACTCTCTCACAATGTTTTTAGAATGTATGCTATGTAATGGTACAGCTTCTGGAAATCTGTTAGACATACACACTAGTGTTAATAGATACTGAATTCCTTTTTTATGATTTTGGTAAAGGACCTACACAATCAATTACAATTTTGCTAAAAGGTTTACAAAAAGCAGGAATTGGTTGCAGTAATGCTGGCTGTATTGTCTGGTTGGGTTTACCTACTCTCTGATGTAATGCACTTGTCTTACAGTACTGTGATACATCTCTTCATATTTGGCTATTAAAAATGTGTTAGTAACCTTTCAGTTGTCTTTCTGACTCCCAGATGTCCAGACAAACAAGAACCATGGCATAAAGCAATAACATGTACCCTGTATTTCTCAGGAATAACAATCTACTTTCCTTCCTCCCAGTGATCAGATGCTGGAACACGAGTAGGCCTCCATTTTCTCATTAACATACCACTCTGTACATAAAATCCAACTGACACATCACTCTCATTCCCATTTCTAGCGGTTTCACTCCAACATTCTTTCAAACTCTCATCACTCTTCTGTAACTTTATCAGCTCCTCCCTGTACACAACAAAATCTGGAAGTACATCAAATTTTAATTCTGCAGAGCACTTATCATTTTCCAATTCCACTGTATACTTTCTGTTTACAGACTCCTCAAATATATTACCTAAATCATAATCAGCTTCTCCACTCTTCTTCATTCACCTGGTTACAACACAAGCTGAGTAAATAATTTCACTGTGCTGTACTTCATTGTCATCTTTTGAGGTATTCTCCACATTTTTATCTGTCATGTGATTCACCTCTACAGTTGTCTCTACAGCCAGTAGATGTTCATTCATGATCGGCTATAGGAATAGTTTATCACATTCCAATTCATTTCCCAATAGCATGTGTAATCCAGATACAGGAAGTTCCTCACATATAGCAATTTTTACCCTGCCCCTCACAAATTCACTCTCAAGATTTACATTATGTAATGGGACAGTCATATCTGATCCTAACCCACTTACACTTACTTTTTCACCAGAGAAAGACTCGTCCGTCCACTCTAATACATCTTTCAGAATTAGACTCTGATCTGCTGCAGTATCTCTCAATATTAAACATTTTTTCTCAGGATTACCTTTAACCCCAACCTTTCGTTCAGTAAAATATTTCTTAAAATTTACAAGTTTTGGTTTACTCACATGGTACTCATTTCCTCTTACATCACAAATATCCTGGGTCTTTCTCCAAGCAACAGTTAATGCTGCTGACTTTGGGGTTTTCTGACACTGATATTTAGCATGACCTATTTCTCCATATCCCATACATTTCATTGGTGGTATATCCTGTCTACTAACATAAGGATTATGACAGAACTGAGGTCTTGGATACCTGTATGGTGTCTGTGTTTGGTATCTATTTCCTTCAATATTTTGAGACACATATTTAGGTGGACCTTCCATAAGATAATGTGGGCTAGGTTGCTTAACATCTGAATAATTCTGGTGTTTATAATGTTTGTCATAATTATGCCTGTTACTCTGCTTTACTACGCATTTTGTATGCCACTTCTAACTGATCAGCCTTCCTGGCCACGTCCATAACGTTCTTCACTCTACTCTTACTTATTTCATAATTTATTTCAGGGTGCAAAGTACTTTCATATTGTTCCAACAGGATTAATTGTCCTATTTGATTACACCATCTGTCATATTTTACATTCTTGGGACACTTCAAAATGAGTCTCACCACTTAATTTTATAATGTCCCTAAACCTCCTCCTGTACACTTCTGCATCCATTTCCACCATTTTCAGCACTGCTTCTTTAACAGTCCTATAATCTACTGATTCCACTATACTCAGACATGTGTACACCTCTCTAGCCTTACCCTTAAATTTACTCTGCACCAACATAGCCCAGTCACTTTTATATCATCCTTTAATAGTTGCCATTTTTTCAAACTGAATAAAGAAGTCACCAGCATCATCTATAAACTCATGTAACTGATTTACTCTTACGTCTTTATATCCAATTCCTCTTCTTGCACCTATCCTCTCATCAATTTCTAATTTCCTAAGTCTTACCTTTTTTCTGCCTGTATCCTCTCATTTTCTGCCTTTTCCTGTATCCGTTCTTTTTCTGTCTCTAGTTGTAATATCTTAAGTTCAAGTTCTAACTTCAATTTCTCCATTGCCACTTTTTCACTCATCTGCACCTCATCATCACCACTATTTTCAACATCTTCAGATTCTCTAATATTGCTAAGGATGCTAATTCATCAGTTAATTGTTTCTGCATGTCACTTTTGATGTGTGACCTCAGAGAAATTCCATACAGAACTGCCACCTGGTTTAATTCATCTTTACTGCACTGGTGCAGGAAGTGTACATCCTGGGTTTCCCTGAACTTCTTCACTTTATCAGACATGTTTTACACTTACTTGTATGCTGAAATTTTAACCAGTACATCAAACAAGAGTGCAGTTGAGTACTAATCCACCACTTCAGTACCACTTGGTTACACTAGACAGTTTCCTTGGTTCCTCACCCAGTACTTGGTTACTTGGTTACACTAGACAGTTTCCTTGGTTCCTCACCCAGTACTTGGTTTGCAGTCATCTTGGACAAGTGGTTTTCAGGCATCCCCTAGACAGTTGGTTTTCAAGCTCCCGGATGGGCCCCCATGTTAAGACCACATCCTTTCCTCTCATAGATATATAATCAGCCCATAGGCCCATTAAGCCAAAAATCTGAAATAATGGCTTCTGTTAACAGAGATATATAGGCTAGATAAGGATTCCCTTTACCATCTGGCTAACATCTGACAGCTGATGGCCGCTTGATATTGTCTCCTTTCCCCTCAGTAATGGTTTAAATACCAAACACTTGTATATAAAAAGTATGAAATACATTTACAGTATCAAAATAAACTTGTGGTCTCTGAATCATTTTTCTACAATTTTCTCCGAATTACAATGTTCTTTTTCTACTTCTTTCACTTTGTCAGTCGTATGCAATTCTTATGGACTCAATTTATCAACATAATTCCTTGAAATCACCAAGATGAATACAGATAACATGATCATTTTACCAGACAGGCATTATACATGTAATATCGAAGCCCATAATCAGAGAGAGAAAATCAAAACATTCATGCCAATATTTCTTCTATCGTTGTAGACAATTAATTTCTATGATTTTCCTCATAATTTTTATATGTTTCTTAACTTCTCATAGATTATATCAAAAGAAAATATACTGTTAATTTATACACAGTCAAATAAACAATACAGGCTGTCAATCAAAAGCCTGGCAATCATTATTCCAGTTCCATCAGTTTTCCGGCATGAATCTTGGTGTGGTCTGTACCTGCATGGTGAGCACAGTTTAAAAATTCTCAGGTTTCAAAGCTTTGAAGGATGCTGTTGTTCCAGTTAGTGATGAAGATGATGGTCCTGATAATCCACCTACTACCTGCATTTAACTTTTTCTACTGTGTACAGTACTAATTGAAAATTCTTCAGAGGTATGCTGTAAGTTCAGCATGTTACCAGTAGAGTACTGCATCATTTTACTACACCCAAACCATTTTATTTAGTTGTTTGATGTTAGAAGTTTATTAGCTTTTCATTTAGCGTTTGATTTTTTTTAAGGTACTGTAGTCATTTTCTGTTACAATGTATACAGCATATATAGAGTCAGGAGGCAATCAATCAATTTTTTGGAAAAATAAAAAATCCAGCAGCCATGAGGTCCCAAGGTTGTCGGAATTTTTATTGGCAACTTGTATTTCTAATTTCAAAATATAGCATCAAACGTTTCAAATGACTTTGGACTACATAGAAAACTGAAAGCAAAAATACATAATGGGTAACTGACAACAAAACTTTAGCCTTTGCTACTTTATCCTGAGCTTCTTATTCGGAGGTTCTGTTTGAAAAAAATGCTGGATACTGATTTTTTTTTTTTTTTTTGGCTGCATAGTTTTTCATTTACTTTGACAAAACTTTATATATGCAGATTTCTTAGTTTTTCTGTTTTAATTTCACAAACACTACAAACTGCAGCATACTTATCATTCACATCTGCTTTCACTCAGTCCTTCAGCACAGGGTCTTTCATCTGGGTTGAATACCTGCTGGCAGTATATCTTTGCTTTATTCTTTGGAGGTGTACCACTCTCCCCAAGTCCAGAATTCCCAGATGCACTCATTGTTCTAATGATATAGCAGTCTTAATCCATATCAGTCCCACAAGAGGTCTAGTGCGTAACTGCAGACAGGAGCGGAAAGGAGACGGGAAACCTTTCAAACTCACAAATCCTGGACGCCTGAGTTTTCGTGTTCCCTACGGGTGATTTGTTGATATGCCATAAATCTCACAAGTTCTGCCAGTTTTAGCTCAAATTAGTGATTTATAGAAATTTAGCTTGTGTTATTATTCCTGCCCGTGTCCTACCAGAAAGTGAAAACCAGGCCATCGCCCAAATGTATGAAAACTTCTAATTAATGGGTTTGGGGAAGGGATTACATGCCATGCTGGCGTCCAGTCTCAGACATGTCCATGTCCATGACTGTGAGTGTACAGAGTCACGACTGTCATTACTTATAAGTGGTTGTGTGCAAGGATCCTATAAAGTATAAACAGACCCAACAATTTAATTTCTTAGCCTTTTTTTATCATATTATGTAGAACTTTTAATGATAGCTATAAAGCTTTGAAAATCCCAAGATCAGGAGCATTGTACAAATAAAATGTCAAGATCCCAAGACCACCTAAAATCCCAAGTTCTTGGGGAAAATGTACAGCCTCAGCACCCTCTGGGATGGAGCCCACTGGATTCATATTATATCTCGACAGTTCGTGATATAAAGAGAAAATGGGAGTGATTTAGGTGTTTGCGCTATTTTGAAATCCTTTTATGAATCCACATTATATTGTGACACTACTGACCATTATTTTATTTTTCATAGACAGCATGCAGTGTACTGTTTATGTCTTGGATGCCATTTCTTATTTGTGAATGACTGCTCTGGCAATTATTTGGCTCAGAGTGATTGCCAGCTCATAGTTTTTAAAAAAGAAACATTATTTATGTTATTTTTTCTTGAATATTGGATAAGCAGATCACCACATAGCAAAACTCATGATAATGGTGACTGGATGTATCTTTTTCATAGCTAACAGAAAATTCTCACCATTAACTTCAGGATGAAACCATTGCTGAATTATACCATTCAGGAGGTAACACAGACAACCCTAGTGCCGCTTCCTCTCTCTCCCTGTAAACCTCACTCCACACCAACCCTCCTTATTGCCACATTATCTAGAAAGTTTTCATTATCTGTCCTCTGAATCAATAGATGTAAATGTGAGGTAATTAGCCTTTAGGCAAAGATGTTATATGTATATTCCTTACCTAAAAGTTAGGTATGGACATTTACTGCCAAGAAATGTAACCCTTCCTTATATAATGGCCTTCAGGTACTCGGGTAGCATCACACAAAATGACAGGTTTTCAGAACATAACTCGTGTCGCTGTGCGGAGATGCTGCTGTGTACATTTACTCCCCTCAACTTACAATCAATTTCAGATTCCTTCATATTGATCATCAGGTCCATTTTCGTTTCCCATATCATCATTGTCACCTGCATGCATCATCACCTTCCACTCATTTACATCATTTTTCAGGTTTACTACTGTGTTGATATTTCTTGCTATCTCCTTAATTACTCCATCCTCTAGGACTCCATTTCATGATAGAGCCTTTTGGATATAGAAGTAAAAGAGCTCTGCCAGGGAGGAAAAAATTTGTCTTGAAGAGTGAATTTGATAAGCATTGTGAGATTATGTTCTCTGATTATGTACTGTACATGAAATTAAAAAGTTTTTCTCCATGCAGCTGGATGAGCTGGGTCGTGTGTTAGTAAATATTTGTACTGTGGTACCAGGAGGCGTTGTTTGCTTTCTTCCATCTTACGACTACGAGCTGCGTGTGTATTCTCATTTCACTAACTCTGGGGTGATAACTAGACTTTCAGCAAAAAAGAGGGTATGTATATTGATTTTCATTCACTTTTTATTGATAATAGTTTCACCCATTCAGTCTTATTAGTATTACTTGAGATTCTGCATATCTCATTTAATGCATCTGTACAGTATCCCCATGATGTCTGTAAGCACACTCTGTTGGTGTGATAGAGATTTATTTAAGATAAAGTACTTGGTTTCACACTGAAAAATTTGGATTTTGAAATTGTTGGTACTATTCCTGATCCATGTGTGGGTGCCTAGTATGGCCGAACTTCATAATCTTTGTAATCTTACTACTCCGGCATACATTTGAAAGAACTATTGGTTCCTTTACTGACTAGAGGCATGTTTGATATCCAGATGTCACATCAACTCCTAACTAGTTTGAAGAAGTATCAGAAAGGCTCAGTTACATAGAGAAAACCGTGGTTGGAGGATATAGTTTGTTTACCCCAGCAGGGCCCCAACCCTACTGCACAGTGTAAACAAACAAGATCTTATGTGGCTCAGTCAAAGAAACTGACAACAACTGTATCAGGGGACCACAGAATGATTTGGAGTCTGATATTGTAGAAAGACTAAATCTAGAAGCAGAGGGAATTATGCTAGAGGGATGATCAAGTGCTGGAGTTACTGGTTGCACATTCATTTTGTATTGTGGTGGCACATGAAGATTTATTGGCTTTACTCATGTCAAGGCTGAAAATTTCTGTGGATTTCTGTGTTTGAATGGTTCATAATTCTTTTATTTTAATATTTTTTATTTTGCTTATAATCTACTGTAAGGAGAAAACTTTGTATAATGAATCCATTCTGAAAGTGTTAATCATATATATGCATTTGAAATGCTGTTCTCAGTCATGTAAAAGTGGAAGCCAAATTTTTTTGCAAACACTGAATGAAATGAAGATAAATAAATTGTATTTTATTTTTGGATATGATCTCCATTGATTTCATCGCACTTTAATCACTTTTCCTTCAAGATCAAAATGTTAGTCAAACTTATAAGAAGTCTTCTGTTACTGTTCAATCCAGGCCTCAATGGGCTCTGTAAGCCCCTCATCATGAAGGCATTAACCATGTAGATGTCTTTTTGGATTTTGAAAAAGATAATATTCATTTAGGGCTAGATAGTTGAGTTTCAAAACCACTGTTACATAACATTTGCCCATGGTGTACTGCTTAGCATTCCTGGCTGAGATGCATTCACAGGCCACCCAGGGTTGAGTGTATAGGTTTGAATCCTGGTTGTGGCAGTCGGTCCACAGTCAACCCAGCTGTTCATCCACCCATAGAGGCTGGTCGATAAAATGGATACCTGGCTCAGGTTAGGGTATATCTGTATATATATAGCGTTAATGGGATGGCCTTGATTAGGGCCTCAGCTGCCCATGCTGTCTCAGCAAACATAAAAAAGAAATAGAGGCTTTTTGTGACATGAGCACTGTGGATCAATGCATCATCATGAAGCAGGAAACATCTGATCAGCCCTTTGTCTTCCCAGGGAAAGCTAAGGACAATGCAAGTGTTGCAATTCTCTGATGGTCTCAGACCACTGGGTTTCTTTCTTTCTTTCTTTCTTTTTCTTTTTTCTTTTTCTTTCTTTCTTTCTTTCTTTAAGGCTCCAGTCACGGACAGAAGACCACATCAAGGCCAGGCCCTAACTGAAATATAGAGAGAATTGAGAAAGGGGGAAAAACAGACAGGGAAAGTATTTAC